>CAUHTR010001485.1:0-77848 GCA_959609185.1 Schmidtea polychroa | reverse complement strand
GGTTATCAGAACCCTGATAAAGTTGCAGTTATCAGGAAAATGTTGGGTGCAATAAAGTCAATTTTATTACAAGATAAATCAGGAAAGTTTAAAAAGATACAAATTGAGTATATACTAGAGAAAATTATGGAAAATATTCAAAAAATATTATCCAAAGATTACGTTCAAGTAAATAAGTTTTTGATAAAAATTCCTATACCTGCTCCAGTTCCATATTGTCACCTCTAAATCTCCTAGGTTTGTGTACAATTAACCTTTTAGTCTATAATCTGAATTGCTTTTATCTTTCACTGTCAACTAATGACGCCCACAAAACATCTATAATTTATCAGCAGAATTAATATAATTCCAATTATTTGATTAAATTGCAATTGATATTTTATTGATCGGCTATTTTCAAAATTATTTAAATTAAAATTAATGACCTTTATCGATAAAAATGTATATAAAAATAATATAAATCCAATTATTCGATTAAATTAAAATTAATTATATTAATAATTATATTTGTTAATTGATTTTTATTTTTCGATAAAAATGTATTTAAAAAAAATTCTTATATGACGGTATATGATGAAAAGCATAACCTGAATTCCCGCTTGAAATTTTATAAATAAAAATTAATAATTGTGAAAATATGTTTTTTCAGTTGTCCTAGATTCATGAATTGTAGCAGAATCTCACCATTTCTAAATGTCGTTAATAATATACATTCAATTATTCGATTAAATTGCAATTGATATTTCATTGATCGGCCATTTTCACAATTATTTAAATTAAAATTAATTATATTTATAATTGTATTTGTTAATTGATTTTTATTTTTCGATAAAAACGTATTTAATAAAAATTCTTAAATGACGGTATATCACCTGAATTCCCGCATTTGTTAAATTTTATAAATAAAAATTAATAATTGTGAAAATATGTTTTTTCAGTTGTCCTAGCTTCATGAATTATAGCAGAATCTCACCATTTCGTTTCATATCTTTTTAATGTTGGTTCTTCTAGTTTGAGGTTCTCTGTTTAATCAAATGGTTCCACATACTCATACTTTCTGCCAAGAATTTTTACACTGTTATAATAATGGTATTGGTACAACACGTGGTACCAAGATGCAGCTCTAATACTAAAAATTGTCTCATCTAGTTGTTTCCCCTGTCCTGAATATATTCCTAATCTTCCGCAAAAAACATCAAAACATAAAAATACTCCACATAAATTCCAGCAGCAATCGAAACACCAGAAAAAATAATCGGTTCTTTATTAGTCATCGATATAATGCACACACCTTCATCACATGTTTCTTTATAACAAAAATTCTTCGTTGTAATGTTTTATTTAGTATGAAGTGAGGATTTCTTGGTAGCAGCATTTATTATTTAAAACAATAAAGTGATAATTTAAGCCTTTTGCTCCGACTAATGTAGTTAATGAAAAAAATTTTGACTATAGTCGTTGTTAATCTCCTGAGACCGGTGGGTCGCGACCCCCAGAGGGGTCGGGAGAAAAATTTTGAGTGTCGCCAAATTAAAAAGAACTTTATATGACAATAAAAAATATAGCGCGCTCGTTTTTCTAAATATTGAAATATCGTACTAATGGTGTATCTATTGTGTTACTTAAGTCACAGCACACCGGGTTCACTCTAAGGAATTTTAATGGCTTATGTTATCTTCGTGCATATCGCAAACGACAGACTCGGTCCCGAAGATAAAACCTGTCTACTCAGGGGTCGCGACAAAAATGGGGGTCGCAAATAAAGATAAGTTGCGCACCACTGATCTACAAGGAATTTCTTATAGTCGAAATTTTTTCATTAAATAAATTATTCACAGCAAAAAGCTTAAATTATCACTTTATTGTTTTAAATGTTTTTTTTAAATTTCAATTTTTTATACTATGTTGCATGAAATTTGAAATAACGAAATATCACCCGTGTTAATTTTGACTTGAAAGTGTTCCTGAGCAACGATAATATGATTTATAAAACATGTATAAAATAATGATTGCTGGAAATTTGGAGCCTGGTTAATAATTTATTGTAAAGAAATTGCCAAAATTTTAAAACTAAATTTCTGCAGGTTTTTGATGTAAATTCTACTCATATCTGTCAAATTAGGAATATTATAAAAGGTTTATTGGCAGATTATGCAATTCAACCAGAAAGTTATTTTGATTTGCAACCTCATTCTAAATTTGGTACTCCGGTTTTGTATAACACCCCGAAAGGTTTGCGGTTGAAGTTAATTTATGTAACTTTTATTTTTTTTAAACTGAAGGGGGTTGCAGTAAAAATCTATCAAATTTATACATGTCTCCGGATACGGTTGATTCACCGATTTTATCTAAACAACGAGTAAATAAAACTGATATCTTTGAGTCCGAATCATTGGTAAATTTGACGATCTTCTGTGCATTTTATGTTTCTTACTAGCCTGCATGGCCTTTACATGGCAAATACCAATCGGATCTCGGGTGGATTAAAGGAGAGTTAACTCCTCCGCATGTTGTGCAGAAATTTTCAAAAGACCGATTGAGACAGTTAGCGATACCGGATTTAAACGATGAAGTATCGAATGATGATTTATTTAATGATATTGACCAAATTGTTATTGCTCCCTTGCAACAGAAAATGTTTTTTTCCTTCCTCAAAAAATGCATATTATCAATTATCTTTTTTAGATCAATTGTGAATAATTGGATTTCTTCAACAGAAATAAATAGAAATCCTTTGAATAAGGATAAAAAGACCAAATTTCCCAACAAACGAAAGCTAGTAGAGAAACCTTTATCAACAATAGAAATGAACGACAATAAAAAGGAAAGAAACTCTTTAGATAAAACCAGCAATGTAAAAATTGGTAAAAGATGTTCGTTGTCAAAGTCCGAAAATAAACCTTTAAACAAAAATAAATCGAATACAAATAAAACCAAGTCCAACAAGAAGGTACTTCATCCAAACCAAAAATTGATCACTTCATTTTTTTCAGTGTAAATAAATTTTATTTATTTTATTTTTTGGAATTTTTTATGATAATATTGATATTGTTGATATTGTTAATATATTGATATTGCTGATACATTGATATTGCTGATACATTGATATTGCTGATACATTGATATTGCTGATACATTGATATTATTGATATGTTGATATATTGATATTGCTGATATATTGATATTGCTGATACATTGATATTATTGATATGTTGATATATTGATATTGCTGATATATTGATATTTTTTAAGTTTTTTTACCATTAATCACAAATAAGATGATAGTATGTCAATAAAATTCTGAACATTCAGAAGACGTTCTAATATCGATTTAGCTGCATGAAGTTGTTTTTTTCTATATTCAAAAAATTATCGATATCAAGTTTTCATTCAATCGAATACGATATGATGTAATAAACATTTTCTCACAAAATTCTACAATCAAAAACTTCATCTAATCGGTTTTTCATTGTTAAATGCCAACGCTGATTTTCATTTCTCATGAGCCCTATCGATAAATCGGCTTCTTGCATCATCAGTTAAGTCCACCTTTCGTCGGTTAGTAATAAACCAAAAAGCTTCAATTGGATGCATTCATTCATATATAATCCTCGATATCTTTCAGGCATTTCCCAAAATACTTTTTCCTTATATTTTCTGAAGTTAAATTGTCTCAAAGGGCTAATTTTATCACTCATATAAATTAATTGGTCTTCGTTCATAGGACCCATATATACGAAATGCATATGCACGCTCATAGTAACGAAATTGTTAAATAAATTAATTTTATTTGCGACATTGTAATTTAATTTAAATTCATTTTTAATGCGGTCTCCATGATGGCTTTTTTCATTTTTAAATTTCAGCTTTAGATAATAAGTTATTTTCATGTCCTAGTAGTCTAATAATTATCTTTAATAATAATAATCTTTAATATTTAATAATATTTTAAATTTTCATATAAAACATGTGATTTGTCAGATCTGTTTGTGATTAATTACGTTATTAATTTAATAATTTCAAATTAAAATTTTACTAAAACTTATTTTTCATCCATAACATGATATTTTCATGACGTTATTGACGTGATTTCGTCAAGTAATTCTTTTGAAAACTTTCTTTTTGTAAATATTAAGTAATATGATAAGTAGTTTTATCGTGGAATGCCTGCTGTTTCTAAGCGCACTGCAAATGTTATAGTTTTTGAAATAGTGTTACAATTTTATATTTTAGGAGAATAATATAAGTTGGACTGGATATTATTGAATTCAAAACTTGAGAAGATTCTTTGTGATTGATCATCTACTATAAACAATCTTTGGTAGACGAAGCCAGATTCTTCCGCCTAGAAATACCTCTTCGCCAACTTCTCAGTATCCGAAAGATGGCTCAGAAAACTCAAAGAAAATTCAAAAATCTCAGTTTGGACAGGAATACATAACATTTATAACAGTGGATATTCTCCAAACCTACAAATTTCAAATATTAAGCAGTAAGATACTTTCAATTTTATATTCAAAAACTAGTAGTGAATCAAAATCTTGCATAACAACTCCTTACACTACACTGAGTCTCTTAACTGCGCCGAATTCGATGACACTCAAGAGCATATCCACCCAGAAACATTGTTTCGAATAATTGTCAAACAAAAAAAATATTCACACACATGAGTGATGATGCCAACCAACGACAAAAATCTAATTGGAGGAGAACAATTTGATAAGTAGGATGGAGAAACTGAACTTGTGTAACTAGGGGATACCAATTGAGATACCAGTTTGGATACCAGAAACCACTCCCGATCAAACATCAGATATAGCTCCTCCGGAGAACCTTAGGATCAAGAGAAAGCTATCCAACACTTCCCAAGACTCTCGACAAGAAAAAAAACCTAAAAAACTGTCGGGAGGTGGACCATCAGTGGAAAAGGATAACAACAATGATCTAATATTAAACTGCAACATCGGTAAATGCAGAAAGCAGCATAAAACCGAAAGTGGAATCCTAAATCATCTGGTTTCCAAACATTGCCACAAAGACGAAAAAAGATTCTTCAAATGCGTTCAATGTACGAACCCAATCATCGAGACATTCCTATTCATATATCAAACCACAGATACCAGTCAATGAAGGAAAAACAGTAAACCAATTGTACCAGCACTCCAACAGAGGATGATATACCATCGAATATAATCTGACTGTCACTAACTGCTATGGAATCATATAAAAGATTCATCTCAAACAGCCCAGTGGCACATGGAACTAATGTTTGCTATATCAACCCGATGTGTGCAAGCTACATTATGGATGATAACAAGACCGCACTGTTCAAGAACATCAGAATGGTGACCGTGGTTAGATGGGATAGAATTATCTAGCTCATCCACTGGAATGAAGGATGTAATGTATAACTATATCATTTTAAAGCAAGGTTACGTGATGCCTTGTCGTTTCGTTTGGGTTAAGCAGTGTTCGTAAATTTGAATAAAAAAAATATACCGATAATTTACTATTATCGCTATAGAAAAATCGAAAAAAAAATAATAAACAATTAGTTGAAATAGTATAAGCTAAAAGCTCAATTTGGTAAATTCACCACAAATCTATTACGTTGAAGTTTCGCTGTCCGGTGAATCAACAATTTAATAAGTCAAAGATCCTTCACTCGCCGATTTTATTACCGGGAAATTTTCCCCGACTTTTCAAAGTTTCAATAAAGTTTCTACACCTAAGACTAAGAGTACTGGAAGCCAAGTCCTGACCAAATTTGAGTGACAATGCCGGCTGACGAACATTGTAAATAGAACTGATATAAATAAGGTTCTTTTTATTTATTTGCTGTTAATAAATTTGTACAATATCGTCAACAATTTATATTTTATTAACCTAGTTATTATTATAAATTTTTATCGTCATTTCAATACATATATTCACCCCAGCTGTCCCGAGACAGTTTCTTTATGGTGACTCGGCTGGGCTCATCAATCTTCTCTAACACAACACACATTTATAAATAAATACTCGAATATAAATACAAACCAATAAACATATACTACCGAACATTACAACAAAGGACATTGGACGGTGTATCTTGCGGATAAAGAACAGAACAAATTAATTATTCTCGATCCAGAAAATCAAATCCCGAGGAATCAGAAGATGTAAAATGGATAGAATCCTCCAGGTAACTAATCCTCCAGATAGAATTCTAACTTGTACAGAAATAACATTCGAAATATAAACAAGATAACAACTATGATTGTGGGATATTCGTGATTCAATATAAGATTGACTTCTTTGATAGTCTAAGAGATATAAAATCTACAATCCCGAATGATATGTTCTGCCATTCAAAATTTATATTTCCTTTGCAAACAGACAAGATATCGAAGACCCACTCCGATCGATTCGATACAACAATTCGAAGAATGATAAAGCAAAAGAATGTCCTATGACTCTTCAATAAAAGGCCGTTTATAGATGCTGTAATATACGCTCCTATGGGAAAGGGAGGTCTGGAAATAACCAAAGAAATAACCAAATAACCAAATAACCATTTAATTCAGGCAATAAATAGGTTCTTGAAGCTTATAAATAGCAGTTACTCCTTAATTGTGACCATATTAATAGATATCTAATATCCAATATCGAAAATATCACAGATGCCTGTAAGTGGTTAGATGGTACTACGACCCACAAAAGACAAAGCAGTGCCAAGAAATCTTGGCTGGGTAGAGTCAAAGAATCAATAAAAACCCACGGAATAAAAAGAACCTTCTTACATAAAGGAAATTCCGTGGGTGTCACAATTAAAGCTACAACAAAAGAGAAACCAGAAGCAATTCTACCTCCTGATTTAGATAAGGTTCCTAAAACACTCCATTGGATGATAAAGGAGACTTATTTAAAGATAAGGATGAAATAGAGTGGGAAATGTCTAACAGCCTCAAAGACCCAGAATGGAAATTCATCGGAAAAACCCAGGCAAATATGCTAGATCTCAACATGAAACAGGCAAATCAAGGAGGTAGAATTGCCCCTACAACATGCAGACACCTCGAATGTCTACAAGAATCTGCGGCTCACGTCCTAAACATGTGCCACAAAGGTGCCAGATTAAAAACCAACAAACATAATGAAATACAAAAGACCCTGGAAGGTTTCCTAAAAACCAAAAACATCAACTTTGAAACCGAAACAGTGCCTAAACAATTCAAATGAAGATCTCAAACCTGATATAATAGTCAGAACCAAAGAAAAAATATTCATAATAGATGTCAAAAGTTCATTCAATAATAAGGCGACGATCGAATTGGCCAGAAATAAAAATATGAACAAATACCGAAAACTATCCCAGGATATAAAGGAGCAGACAGGAATACATACCACCATGAAAACATTCATTGTCTGCTCTTTGAGAACATGAGTCAAAGATAATAACGATATCCTAAGAAAATTAGGCTTTGAATATTTTGAATACACACAAATCAAGAAGAAAATGATTAAGAGTCATCAAAGGATAAAGAAAACCCTATGAGAACCACAAGTATCCATAAAATTGCGACTTGACATTTATTACTTAGACATGGAAGGATAATTTATTTTTATCCCTTGTTTCTTGTAAATGTTTGAGTAGTGGTGTTAATCCGAACACTACTTTCTACAAAATCAGTCAGAATACCATTAATATTCTAAAATTTCAAGAATACACAGAAACAAAAATCGGAATGATCGAACAACAAATAAAAAATTTGTTGAAAAGACTTTTAAAAATCACATGAAGAAATTTTAAAGATGATTGTACATAAAATACATAGTCGTGTTATATTTCTAATTACGTGGCTCATCCGTAACTTGTAATTAATAAATTTTTGACATTTTATAAATAAAAAAATAATGTATTTAACACTAGATTTACGGGTAAAAGATAATCATAAAAATAGGTATATCCTAATTCGCTATGCAAAATAAGGTAGCCGATAGAGGAGAGTAATTATTATATACCTATATTTCATGACTTATCAAAAATCCAACATATTTATTCAAAGAATAATAAATCAGTATTATATATATGTAGCAATAGAATTTTAAATGAGTCAAATTGGCTCAGTGTAAAGATTAATATAATGAATGATTATAGAAAATAAATAGTTAAACATACATGGCAATTATTTAATTATAAGATGAAGCCAATCAAACATTCTTTTCACGATATATTTCGACAGTTTTCCTGTCATCATCAGGTGGGATATAATAACTATGTAAATTAAATTATGATTAAAGAAAATGTTTTAGTATTTAAAATGAATTGTAAAATGGAGTTTATGGCATTTTGTTGTTGAAGCATGCTTGATCAAGTATTATTTTTTCAATTATAAATTTATTTCGTAGATAAGGATCACTATGAATTGTTGAAGGTGTTTTAAGATTTTTATTTCTGAATTTCGGTACTCCGATACTTTTAATAAAACTCATTGATTCGTTATTTGATGATTCCATTTTATTTTGTTATAATTATTTTCATATTAATAGAATATATTTTTTAAAAATATCATTTATTTTAATTTTCATTGGATAAAAATTATTTAAAATTTTATTTTAAAATAACGACGATGACAAAATAAAATAAAATTGAAAGTAGTAAGATTTAGAATTTTTAGCATGTGTACTTTGAGGAATAAAATTAACAAACTCAAAATTAATTCGAAATTATTTTAAAATTAAAATAAGTTATTTCACATGTGTATAAAACTTATAGTTTTAAATTAAAAGCATTATAATGAAATTTTTCAGTAATAATTTGTAAAATTTTAAATTTAGAATCCGCCAAAGGTTCAAGCAGATGAAATAGAATATTCTCAAATTCTTCACTGATAAAAATTAAAATCTCTTCTATGACCATTGAAATTGTTTAAGGGTCGAATTTATCTTCAAAATAATGTATTGAAAATTATGCACAAAATTAATTAAATGTTTATTAAAATTTCAAAGTGGTTAAATCAATATTTTCGGGAATAAAAGCGGAAACTGAGGACAAATCGGAAGATGAAGGTGAATAAAATAATTTTGATTTGATTAGAGGACCCTGTGCGGGACTTATGAAAAAATACAAATTAATTTATTAATTAATTAACTTAATGAATCATTGTGAAATGATTTTTAGGGAACCGTAAAATTGAAAATAGAAGATTGGAGCATATTGGGTTTTTGAAAGGAACGCGATGGGTAATTAAACTCAAATTGGCTGCTTAATTAGTTTTTTAAAAAATGCATTTATATAAGTATTATAAAAAACCCATACAAATTTTCTTCAGATTGTCATTTTTGGTCGAAAATATGAATAAATGACTTGAATTTTGAATATTGAAAAGTTATTTACCAGTCAGCTTTGATTTAACAGAGTAAAATCCTTAGAATTTTTCATTCTGGCAAAGGGTACCGTATTTTTGAATTCGAGTTGTAAAGAAATTGTTATTTTTCAATTACTTGGTCCTCGTTATTCGGTAAAGATAACGAGGATTCAGAGTTAATATCTATAATAATATCAACAATTATAATGAAATATACAATTACGTATAAAAGTACTCAGAATAATTGATTTGAGACGTTTGTTGCATGTAAAAAATATTTACAAAATCAACATAATAATGAAATGACATTTTTTTTATTTTTATTATTATGTATATGTTGAGTTATTATCAATATTTGGTAGGAAATTAATTATATTCCGACTCCTCGTGCTATTAATTGAAATAAGAAACTTAAAATAATTAGTTTTATTTTCATGGTAATGATCACAATTGTTCAATCTTCAACCACAAGGACAACATTCGACTTGACGAACTATCGAAACTTATTTGACTTAAATAATATTTCTCTGGCCACATCAGTTACTCGCCTGTTTCTTATCTATTAAATTTTTCTATCAATACAGGAGATAACTTTATCGATAACTTCATAATTTTATTCCAGCTTCACAGACTGTCTCAATGACTGTCAAGCTCAGGTATTTCGTTTATCAATTAAATTAATTAGTGTATTTCAATTATTAATTAATTAGTCTGTATTTCTTTTTGTATTCTTTTTTATTATTTCATTTACTTCCACCTATTTATTAGAATTAGTTCTTCGGTATTCATGCAAATTTATATATTTGTAACAAACTTTATGTCCTCAGAATATTATTAAACTTAAATATCAGTCAATTATTACTAATCTCCTTGATATTCTTTAATGTAGAACCAAACATTTATGAAATAGTTGACAATAGTCAAATGAATCCTAGATCTCAATTTAAACAATTTTTTAATTTAATTTTCTAAAAAAACTATAGTATGTTGGGGTTCAACAAGAGAGATACAAAAATGAGGTGAAAAATCAATAAAAACATCAATTTCACAATAATAATATAAAGAACAAAGATGTTAATTAAAAATCAAAAAAATTAAAAATGAATATGGGTATGAGAGGATGCCGAGCAATGAGACGAGTTCAAATATAATAAAATAAAATCAATGGGAGGTTCCTATAAGGAAATAATTACAAAAAACTAAAATTAATTAAAAATTAATTACCTAATAGAAAATCCGAGCAGTGTGATAGTGTCAATCAAATTAGGCAGAGACAATTGAATTAGCCGACGAATAATCAAATTGGGGCAAACTATCAAAAAAAATGTAAATTGCTCAAACTAATTAGGTCGATATGAGGAAGCCCTGGGAAAACCATTCAAAGTCATTTGACAAAAGGATAATAAAATTACGAGATGGGTATAAAAGCGACCGGCAAGTAAACATAATTGCCAGTAGGTCGAAGAAAGAAAAGTTGTATAATAGCGAAAGAAAGCAGAGGCGAATCTAATTTAGTGATAACTAAATATTTACGAATCTAATGTACCAGAAAGACACATCTCCCATTGGAAGATTAATCCCTGAAGCAATCGATTAATATTAGTAAACAAAATTTTGTGGAAAATTTATTATAATCTTGTTTGATTTCAACTTTTATAATTTTTAAAGTTTGAATATAAAAAACAGAATTTTGTAAAATTTTTAGCGAAATTAATTTTAAAAAATTAATGAATTAGTTAATTAGTTTGTTTAAAAAAAGAGCAATTCTACCCGAAGATGACAGTGATTCTGTCGAAATATATTGTAGTAAAATATATATATATATATATATATATATATATATATATATATATATATATATATATATATATATATATATATATATTGGATTTGGTGCTTTTCGTTAAATATTATTGTGTTGGGTGGTTCGATTTGATTAACAAAAGAACGCCAAGGAGTTAGATAAATACCCAACAATTATATCAATATTAAATGTATAATAAACTTTCTTGAACTATTGATAATTCTATAACATTATATCATTGATTCTCCACCCGAATATTTTCTGGACTTCCCTTTTGCACACTCCAGAATTACAATGACCACAACTGATCAATTCGTGTTTTAGTTGCAAATAAATATTCGCATTTTGGATTGTAAAAAAATGTTACATATTTTCTTTATTATAACATTTACCACGATGTCCCCTGATTTATTTCATTCCTTCCGAAAGTGTAAAATTCTATAAAAAAAACTAATAAATATTTTTTATTTATTTCTACTCGTAATAAAAGTAATTTGTCTGTTTCACATATTTTTGGGAAATTATTTCGAAACAATTTTATTCAGTCATCAATTCTAGTTTGTTTGGATTAAAAAATTTGTAATAACAATTTTTTTTGAAAATTTATGACCAGTACATGTTAAAATATATTAAGAATAGAAACTAGGATGCCTAAACTGAGCTTATGTAAATAGTTTGTATAACTTACGTGAAAACTGAACCGTTTATCTTATTTGTGGGAATGTAAATATCTTTAGCAGCTGAAATTGTCATTTAAATATATTAAACATATCAATCAAAACTTTATTTTTTTAAATAGTTATTAATAACAATTAATTTAATTTAATTATTTAGTTCTATTTTGGGAATGGTCAATAGTTCGCTTGATAGTGATTCCCGGACTTGATAACTTTATTGGATGTTGAAATGTATCAAATTAATTCGGAGCCGTTTAGCCTTTCAAGAGGATAATGTGAAATTTATAAAATAATAATTTTATTAAATTTACTAATAAAATCTCTTTTTTTGACAATGCAGCTCATTTTATAAAATGTGTATTATAATTAAAAAATTTGGAATATATTGTTTTAATTAGATCTTTAGCATTGTATATTATTCACAAGTATTCCTGGCAATCATAAAATAACGATGTACAAAATGATATTGGGGATTAGATTGAATCAAAAATATTTCAGGAGACTGATCCAAAAAATTTGGTATCTCTCTTTTTTGTCTTAAGAGGGCGGTGATTGAAATCAAATTTAGAAAAATGTTCTTGAATGAAAGTGATTTGGAACATCTGGTACACAGTAAAAGTAAATTTTATTCTCTTAGCTACTGTAGCGCTTAACACGTTAAATAATCCCGTACTTTATCATTTTTGTAATAACTGTAGTTTTGTATTCATTTGTTTATCAGAATTAATCAAAGTAGAAGGAACATTATTAAACCTTTTCACTACTTAAATTATTTTTGAAATCCTCTTCCAAACACCAATAGCTCTAAAAGATGTTTATTTTATGTTTTTTACAAGTAAAAATATTTCATAGTGTGCTTCGTACCCTTCATTGCACAAATTCCTCAAATTCCTTTTTGATCTACTCTCGATTTGCTTTCTAAATTATATTGTTTTAGATGCCATTTCAATGTCCTTGTGATCTTATACTAGTTTTCTTTGAGATGGTGTACCTATTTATATTGTGTTTAATACTGGAATTTATTTATTTTCCGTCAGTCTCATTAGCTTCAACATATTCTGTTTTAAGCTTATATTTTCATTGCTTTCAAAAATCATTGCAAGTCTCTGTTTCAGTCTTTATCTCTCTTGTTAATAAGATTACACCCAATATTATATCTCATTCTCTGTTTCCCATAAGGTCTTGCATAATGTCTTATTACCATCGTCTTGACCTAGGAAGTTCAGTTACAGCTTTCCTTAAATGAATTCCAAGCATTGCTAATTATCCAGTCTTTTTGATTTAATCGGTTATTTATTCAATAATTGTGAAATTGTTTATAAACCACTTTTTCATTTTCCCATATGTAGTTTGAGTCTCCTTGCCTTCAGAAACTATTACCATGTCAAAAATACTCACCAGTTATTATGCATTTTTCAATAATCTTCTTCAATGTATCTCAGCCTGTTTTCAGCTTCATGTAATTTTCATACATTCCATTGCATATATTCAATATCAACATTTCTTAAAATGACTTTGATAAACCTTCTATCCAAGAATTAAGTATCTTTACGACCCCATAACTACTAGTTGAATCAGACTCATTATTTAAATTATTTAAATTCCATAAATTATATTTTAATAATAAAAATGATTATTTCTTGATAGTAGTATAAATTAATTTTTTGAAAACTAAAAAGATAAAATTTAAACAAAGTAATTATTTAAATAATTAGCATAATTTATTATATGAGTAATATGCATAAAACCAAAAATTACCTTTGAGGATGAATTAATCTTTCAACACTTCCATTCTTGACAAAGAGATTTAAAAGCCGTGATCTGTTTACTTACAAATCAGCTTCCTCATTTTCTCAGTGTTCTGATCTTGTATTTTGTTTTACTTAAAATAACATCAATGCCTCAAAAGTTAGAAAGGCAAGCCATTTCTTTGCACGTAAGTTCAAGAGTATTACCTTCAACTAGATGCAGTAACATTTATTGAGCACAGCAAAATTGGCAGGATGAATGTGGAATTTTTAGGTCTTCTCTAAATTTATTCAGTTAAATCTATTGGAAAACCATTACATGCGAAGCTTTGACTTATTAAAACAATATAAATGATTTTATCATTTAACCCTTTGAGAACCATGGTGCTTATATGTGCTCAGAAAAACTAACTCGTACCGGCTTATCGGTAACTCTACTTTTACTTCGGTCTTACTTAGAGTTTATGAATTGAGCTTCTACTTATCTAGATTACAACATTAAATGTTATTATTTATATTAATTTTATTTAACTATTACTGATAGGCAATTAAATTTGGTTACTTTTTATTTGAACTTTATTTAACTTTATCCGATAGTGACCGTTGAGATGGGAAAAATATATTTTAATAAATATTATTATTTTATTTATTTAAATAAATTATCATTATTATTCAATGTTTTGATAAAGATTTAATAACGAGTCAAATATTGTATTTCCGGAACCCATAGGGTATTAAAAATCCGATTTCAGTAATTTTAATAATACTCTTGTATTTTTAATTAACTGGCAATAAATACAGGAAACCAACATAAGAAGTTTTCTTCAGTTTTTCTCAAGTTTGTCTGAAATTTTTATTTTCTATTTCAGTATTAAACGAAAAATAGAAAATAAATAAAAAACATTTCATTAATTAAAACAAATTTATGCATATAAATATAAGATCATTCAATTTTTTATGCAACTTTCTAAAAAGGCCAATAGGAAATGACATATTTATTGAAAATCAAATATAAATTTGATAATTATTTATGTTTAGCTGATAAAATTGAGCCATTCAAGATGTTACATAATGTTGAGGTTCAACAAGAGAGGCACAAAAACAAGGTGAAAATTAATAAAAACATCAAATTCACAATAATAATTTAACGTATAAAAATATTATGCAAAGTTGTGTAAATTGAGATTGTTTTATTAAATTGTGATAATTCCAAATAAATATTGTTGTGTTGGGTGGTTCGATTTGATTAATAAAAGGACACCAAGGAGTCAGGCAGTGACACCGACTTACACAAAATACTCAACAATAAGATAAAAACTAAGTTATTAAATTCTATTTCATTACAACATAATCATATGTATTAATATCTTGTATATTGGAAATTGTATTTTAGTCATGATTATGCTACATGAAGCTTGGATTCATCAAAGTTTCATACATGTAACAATACACATATTAACATATACATCAAGCAGTTAATTCACTTTATTATTACGTATTTATACAAGACAAAGACATAATAACCTTTTACCAACTTTTCTTCGAAATTTTTGAAGTTCATGAAACCTTTTTGTGCAACCCTTTTAAATAAGAGTAAAATTTTGTGTGTATTATGGTGTTCATGATTATTCGATTCATGAGTGTCTTCCACTCTTTGTGATTTCATGCTACAAATTTATTATTGTTAAAAATATAACAAATAAGTATACCGCGTTGCATTTGATAAAAACAGTCTATAATATAAAAAAGCAAAAAATTATATTATAAGATAAAACTAAATCTCGATTTCCGATTCGTCGTAAACTAATTTTCGTAATTTCAAAGTTGTGTCAAAGTTATTTGGAAAAAAAAATCTTTGTCAATTCAGCAAACTTTGGACAGTTTTTTGATGAAATTACCACAACAAACAAATCAACCAACAGAAATGACTATCGATATAGAATCTTTAAGTTCAGAATAAAAAACGTATGCTATTTTAAAAATTATACTTTCTGTGGAATTTATTGAATTTTTGTTTTAATTTATAATTTTTTATGTTGTTTTATTTGATGTGAGGTCTTTAAGTTTAAAATGAATTAAAGGATTTAAAAAATTATCAAATGTAAAAATTATAATTTTTATGAATTCAGCGAACTTTTGTTTCAATTTAATAATTTTTTAAGTTTTTATATTTAATGTAATGTTTTGATTTATAATGAATTAAAGTTTTTGTTGATATTCATACACTTATGATATAAAAATATGTTTTTATTAATAAAATTTGGTTTTTTTAATGAAATTTACTACAAGATACCAATTAATGAAAAACTGGTATAAACACATACAATAAATTTTTTCGATTTGCGTCGTCTTTCTACGGTCCCAATTAATGACACAAATCGAGGTTTAGGTGTACTTACAAACTTATCTACATGCTAACAAATTCATTAGCTGTTACACATGCCAATTTATTTCAGATTCCAGAAAGGGTTTAAAAATGAAAGAAACATACAAACATGGTGAGTGCAATTTCTACGAGAAACTAAGCATCCAAACAAGAAATAAAATTCATCACCACAAAAGATATACACTAATTTTAAAGAAAATATTTGTTAAATTAATTGTTAAAAAATCATTCGCATATTAAAAAATATATTACAAAATATTTTATAAAATGGTAGATTATGAGCGATTGGGTTTATAAATTTTAAAATTTTTATTATATTTATTTGATTATTTAATAAATTAAAAATTTTAAAAAAACTTATATATTTTGGAAATAACTTTGCCATTAAAATCAACATAAATAATTTTAAATGTGAAATTTTCATAATTTCTTATAAAATCTTGACAATAATTTGTAGGCAGTCGTTATCCATTTTTCTTGGCATGTAAAATCCTGCCAACACCCTCAATAAATTTTTGTTTAATGCAATGCTGTGTATAAGTTAAGAACTTTAACCAGTTTTATAAGTAAAAATATATTTTATCATTTAAAAACGTGTGTTTCACCTTCATTCTTAAATGTTTTGGAAGCATTCTTGGATGTTCGATTCATGAAATCTTTCTAAGGCTCATTGTATTAAATTGTTAAAGACAAAAATATAAAAAAGTAAAATTAATTAACAAAACAAAATTCACTGTGGACAAGGGTTTAATGAGAATTACGTTTTTGAATTTAAATTAGTCTCTTAAGAAAATTCGTCAAACTAGCAGCTAAGAGAAATTAAATTCCTGAAATTATAGAAAATTTAGAGAACAAAAGCATTTAATATAGGAAAAAATACAGATTGATAGTTTAAGAAATAAGCAAATATAAAATAAATTGAAGAGATTAAAGATAGCAAAAATGATAATTCTATGACAGACTCCATCATTGAATTGTTATTTAGTAGTCTCAAGATCAGTAAGTTGAAATTAAGATTGCTTTTTTTCAAAAAGAATGTAAAAGACGTAATGTCATTCAAAAGGATATTTTATGAGAAAAGTTTTTCCTTAACATATTTATTTGAGCAACCATCAAAGCCTTTACACAGACATACGAGAAAATGGTTTAAACTTTGTTTTTCCACTTGATATAAAAATCCAGTGAATGCACCAGAAAGCTATTAAATCTCATATCGAATCTTCTACAAGCAGAAAAATGTATTCATCTTCTAAGCCCAATAGAAGAACATTGGTTATTATGTCACTTTCTACTACCGATCTTGATGACAATATCTGTATAATATTTTATACAAGGTGCTAAACATTTGTTGACAAATAATATAAATAGAAAAATGAAAATTGTGTATTTGTTAATTGCTTTTTATTCCATTTTGAAGTCAATTTTTACAAATTACAGAAATCCTCAAGCATTTTTATTAAACAATTTTTAATTTGACAACATTTTTAGGTTTTGTCCTTAATTAAGGTTTAAGAAATATATTATTTGCAAATAAATCATATTTTATGACCAAAAAATCAAATTAAATTACAATTATAAAAACCAATGTAAAAATCAACTTAAAATAAATGGAAACTTTGGGAAATAATAAAAAACTTAAGGCAAACCTAAAATTCTTTTTTGAGAAATTACAAGGTTTTTGATTTAATTATTCTTAATTTAAAATAATTTTATTTAATATGTTGAAATAGAGGTTTCCGTTAATTTAAAAATTAATAAATTAATATTAATACTAATATCATTTAAATATTACATTAAAATTCTACAAGATAAAATTAGACATTTTTTATTGTTTTCTAATAAATAATTATTTTTAATTATATCAATTTACGAATGATTTATTTTATCCTGCAAACACCTTTAGCCATTCATCGAATTATTAAAATTAATTATTAATTTTTTGTAAATTTTCATTGGCATTTACTCAAATTTTATTGAAGCGAATGAAAAAATGTTTAACCTAAATTAAATATTGGCATCGGATATTTGTAAAATATTATATATAAGTAGCGATATTGATGCTTGGAAATTTATTAATTATAAAATTTGGGTTAGTTTCTTTTCAACATATTTTAAAAATCAGTATCAAGTTTAAATTTAAGTAGGTATTTTAATAAAATTTAAATTTTAACAAAGTTTATTAATTTATTTCCTTAATTAAATATCAGTGGAATAATTATTCTTAAATTATTTTCCGGTTAACTTTCGAATAATTAAGAGCTCTGAGTCTAAACGAATAATTATTATTATTATTATTATTATTATTATTATTATTATTATTATTATTATTATTATTATTATTATTATTATTATTATTATTATTATTATTATTATTATTATTATTATTATTATTATTATTATTATTATTATTATTATTATTATTATTATTATTATTATTATTATTATTATTATTATTATTATTATTATTATTATTATTATTATTATTATTATTATTATTATTATTATTATTATTATTATTATTACTTTTATTTCTGTCTCATATTCATCATTAATAAAATTACTTTTGAATAAAAATTATTTAATTTTTTATGTCTTATATAATTTTTTATTACAGAAAATGGCTGACTCTCCTGAATATTTTCAAATTGGGACGAAAGTAATCTTTAGTTTACTCGTGGTACTAATGTCAATAGGTATTATTGGAAACATTCTTAATTTAATAGTGTTTTACAAAGATAAAGCCATTAGAAACTTTACGAAGGTTTTATTTATTTATCAAACGGTTTATGATTTTCTCACAACAATTTTTCCAACAATTATTATGATGTATTTTATTTATTGGTCCGCCGATTTTCGAATAAATAATTTATTGCTCTGTCAAATATCAAATGTGCTATTTTATTTTTTAATGTATGGTTCAATATTTTGCACCTCCATTATCTCTGTGGAAAGATTTTTGATGGTAAAGTTTCCTACGAACTCTTTCTTGCGTTCCTTAAAATTATGGCATGGTTTGTTGGTAATTTCCGCTTTATCTATTTTTAATATGGGATTTTTTGCTAACTATTACGAAAGCAAAGTTATTATTAATTTTTGTGCTTCAGTGCAAATTACAGTACTTGGCTCGAATTGGGCGGTTTTGGTTATATATGGTGTTGTTCCGTCCGTTATAAATTTGGGATCAGCACTTTACCTTTTGGCGTCAATTAGTAAAAGACATCAAGTAAGTAGTAAAGAAGGGACAGCAAATTCTCAAGTTGATCGTCAAAAGTGGGCTATCAAAATGATAATCGTAGTAGGTCTGTATTCATTGTTCACTTTTACTCCTTGTATCATTATATTGTTTTTATACAATACTGGGTTTATTGTAGCGGATCATGTTGTTCAGCTCATATCTTTTAGTTTTTATACATTGCTGTTAAGTAATTCATATCTAAAATTTCTGTTTTATGTCATAACGGCGCCTCACTTTAGATTGATGTTAGTGAAATTGTTTTTCCCTCGTATTTATTCAAGGCGTGAGACTCAGTTGACAAGCATCAATCCAAGTCAAGTCAATACGTAAAGGACCTTATTGATCATGATGAAGTGCATACAAATTAATGTGATATACCAAACAATTTGTGATTTATTTATAGTTTATTTGAAGATTTAAAATTTCATAAATGTATTATTTTTCTTAATAATTTATTTTATTATTCTAATTATAATGCTATGTGATGCATTAAATAAGTACCCGGAATAGGTGTTGAAGGAAACCAACAGGCACGGTATATTCTAACATGAAAACCACAAGGGCATTTAGGCTTTATTTTTTAATATAAAACACAATGTGGTCCACAAACTTCTGATGCATTCATGTGAAGCGTCTGTATAAAGAATAAAAATACGATCATTGATCGGCAAACTCAGAATTCAAGTTTCCATTAATGATTTATCCAGATATTAAAAACTTCTTTACCCAGTTTATTTTTTATTAATCTGTTTTCTTTCATCGGCACCATTGATAATGGTTCTGCTTTCTCTGTGTAATCCTTAAAATATTTTCTATAATACGTACAGATTCCAAGAAAGTTTGTAATTCTTGAATTGTTGGCAGGATATTGATGTTGATTATGGCTGTAATTTTATCCAGATCCATTTTAATACCTTCTCCACTTAGGATATGGCCCAAATATTTAACTTCTTTCTGAAGAAAAGTACATTTATCTGATGATAATTTAAGTCCCGCCTCCTTTATTCTTGATAATATTTGTCAAAGTTTCTGATTATGTTCCTCTAACGTTTTCCTAAAAATCAACACAACGTCGAGATAAATTATACAAGATTCTCAATTTTCATTCTATAAAATTATACTCGTCATGATTTGAAATGTAACCGCAGCTGCGCATAATCCGAAAGGCGTTCTTGTAAATTCAAACTGTCCACATCTTGTACTAAAAGTTGTCCTCTAGCCATATCCACTAGCCCTATCTAAAGTTGTAAAATATTTTTGTATCGCCTATGAAATTAAATATTTCAGTGCTCCTAGGTATTGAAAATATTGGTCGAGTTGTTTTCGCACTCAAAGCTCAATAATCAACATAAATACGAATATCACAATTTTTTTCTTTACGACAACAATTGAAAAATTATAAGAAGAGAAATAATATTTTTGAAGTAGAAGGAATCAAAGGAAAATATTTAATTATGGGTTTGGAAATCTTAAAAACAATTCAATCAACAAGTGTAGATTCCGAAAGAGTGTTTTCTACGGCTGGGCTATTTTGCAAGAAAATGCGATCATGTCTAGGAAACATAACCCTTGATAACTTATGTTTTTAAGGGCTTATTATAATTTAAAAAATGAATAAATTTTTTTATTCGTATTTCTTATACTTCATTGTCATAATTTACTGAGTGAACTTTTATTTTTATGTTTTACTAAATTAAATGTTTTCATGGATTTCAAGATGAACTTTTCTAAACTATTTTTCTAGTTTTCAATATTTGTAGTTTTTTAAAACCTGGTATTATACTGCAATACTGGTATCGAAAAATCTCGTATTTTTGCAAGCCTTAGATAGAATAGCAATCGCCCAGAAAGTATTGCCAAGAAATTGTTATCTCGCGTATCTTGAAAGTATTTTATTGTCAGCAATCATGGATAAGGAAGATAAGGAAAAAGCAGTAGATGCAGGAATTAAAATGATAGTTTACAGTAATGAGACAATAATGATATTGAACGTGTTTTTCTAATATGACCGATTATTCTCAATTTCGATGCTTCCTCTTATTTGGAAGTTATGGGCTGATCCAGCTTTAAAATCTCTCCTCCTCCAATTTTATCTAATGTTTTATCTAAAGTTACAAATGGCATTCTTCAAGTTCCAGATATTTTCTGCCATTATCAAAATATGATACATCTGGTCAAAGAAGTATCTCGGTTTCAAAGATAGTTAAAACGAAAGAAACCTTACAAAATGCTTGTTTCCTCTTCACAATCCAAACAAAAGTATCTTAAATTAGACAGCAAAATGACTTAGAAACATGTCTAATTTAACATTCCATTTTCATACGTTTCATATATTAATTTAGTAAACCTTCTTTACATGGGTCTTTTACCTTACTTTCAGATAATATCACTAGTAAAATATAAATAAAAATTGCTCCTCTAAGCCAAACTGTAAAGAATTGATATTTTACTTTTCTCACTAGTAACAATGCGTAATTCAAATATTTTAAAAATACGACCCACCCTAGTAGTGATCTATATCAAATAAAAAGAAAACAGATGAAAGTTTGCTAAGAAAAAATATTTTAATGAAATATCATAATATCATAACTCACTTGAGCTCACAATAGTATATTTCTCAACTGCTTATGGAAGGCACACTTAGTCATGTTTTTGTTCATGCGGATGTAATTTTCCAAATTTGTATTATTCTATTTTTAAAACCGTTTTAATTGTCAAGAAATCTTTATCAGTGACTTAAATTTATGCCTCCTTAAGAGTTATTGAAAATTACATGAATTAATCTTTATATAAATCTTTTTTCATCTAATTTTTTATTTTTACTAAAATTACAATAAAATTTTATTATTAAAATTTAAAATTGCAGCTTTAATTTCATGTAAAATTTGAAATATTTTCTTTTCATTTAAATGGTTAATGTATTTCATTTATTCCTTGTTATTAATATATTAAAAATGTCTTTTTTTAATTTATCAGTCATTATCTACAAAATATTTAAAAATGAACATTTGATACTATTTATTAAAGCTGTAATTTTTACTAAAAACCAATATTAACTTTTAAAAAATTTTTAAAATTAAAAATTTTTTAAATTTAAAAATTTTATTTTGTAAACTAATTAAAATGTATATGACCAAGATATAACTCAATTAAAAAATTAAATATTATTTTAAAAAATATTATAGTCTTTTGAACCAATCAAATCTCGGATAATTAACAATAATAAAATTTCTTTTTTTATTAAAATTTTTACTTATTTAAATATATTAATATGAACACAAATTCTGTTGAATGCTTAATTTGTTATATGGGAATGAATATATCAGCAATCGTTCAGTTTGATGAATGCAAACATTTATTTTGCACAGAATGTTCCCAGTCATGGTTATTTACGAATCATACCTGTCCAGTAGATAGATCAAATATTTCCTCCTTGACATTTTACGGATTAGGTTTCAATGAGACACATACAATTAGCTTCGGACAATTTGTTCAAAAACTATTAATTGACAACATTTCTGATTTAATTACATGCATTATATCAGAATTATTCCAATTACTTAAAAATGAAGTAGTTCACAAGGTTAATTATGAAGAACCATTAGGAAATTTTTTAAAAGAATTAAAAATTGATGAAATGTATGATACAACGATTTATCTAAAAAAACTTGATGCATTCAATCATCTTAGTACTAAATTTGTTTTAAATAATCAAACAGATGAACTTGAAATTGTAATTAATCAATTTAAAAAGAAAAGAAAAGAAATTAAAGAATTAATTTCTAAAAATTCTATTTTTATTGATGACAAAACAAGGAGTTTTATTGTACTATTTGAACATAATTTTACCGGAATTATCACTATTTTATTTTTAATTTTTAAAAATCGGTTAATTATTTCATCAATTTTAAATTCAACTTTTAATGTTTTTAAAAAAAATACAAATTCAACCTTTAACATATTGCTGTTAGAAGAAGCAATTTTCCAATTGAATGATTATTTCGAAATTTACTGTGATATAATTACAAATTATTTGAAATTAGTTAAAGTAAACATAATTGAATTTCCATTTCTAGAGAAACGAAATACTGAGCAACAGTTTACGAAGTTCTATAATAATCAGTGTTTTATATGTAATGAGTTACTTGATTCTGATTACAAATTAGAATGTCTAAAGGATTGCATAGAATCGTGCACTGATTGTCAAGTTGCTTTTAAACTAAAAGCAAATAATAATAATGTTACCTCTCAAATTAATCCTATAGCCATCTTCTCCAGCAGAAATAGAAGCACAATTATTGATCGGATTCATACAGAAAATCCTAAAGATATATTTTGTTTAATTGATAAATTTTTGGCATTGTTTGAGAAGTCCGTTGATTACATTTCAAATTTCGTTTATAATAAGCTGAAAATCCGATTCATGAATAAATTAGAATTTACCAATGAAGTTTACAGTTTAAATTATATTGTGGACATTTATCAGTTTTCGCAGTATTTTGATTATGAATTTCTGCTGATTCAAGTCCATTATAAGGACACGTATAAAAATTGTCAAGATTTATTGGGTTTCAGAGGAATGAGATTGAAAATTGAAAGAATTTGCTATATTCTTTATGAATTTTTGAAAAATTATGATTCAATAACTATTGCAGAAAAATGGATTAATATGACAAACATTTTGAAAAATATTCTCGAATCAATTTTTGAAAATATTAATGATTTTCAAGAGAATGATCCTGAAAAAGTTTTACAGATTCAACTAAAAATTAAAGAATTGTGCAATGTTTTGTAAATAAATATTTGGAGTTTTCTTAAAATGTTTCATTTTTAAAAAAAGTGGTTTTTAATATTTTTTCAGCAATTTATTAATTTAACCCTACACCACACAGTGATGCATTCCGGTTATAACTTAAAATATACACATTGTTAAATACGTATTATATATGAAGGATTATAAATAAACCGTTTTTCATCACAGGAGGCCATGTCAGAAAGTTACTGTTTTGTTTTAAACATAAAAATTGTGCTGTGTAGGGTTAAATAATAATTTATCCAGATTTATTGTTAAGTGAATTTCTAAAAATATTATTAATGAATTTTTTTCATAAAATAATATTTATTTGTTAGTACCCGAAAAGGCCTAACATAATAGATGTCTATAATTTTTAAATTTATAGATACAGATCAAAGCATGTCAAATTATTCCTTTGTATACAATATCGAATATAGAAGAGGTAATTTGTTTTAATGTGGAAAATTATCACAGTTTTCTATTTAGAGTGTTGAACATTATCCTCAAATTGACATCGGACGACCGGGATTATTTGATATACTTCCTTTGAATAATGGAAGTGAGTTATTTTACATATTGTTGAGAATACCTAAATGATAAAATCCAATAATTATAAAATGAAATAAAATAAAATTCTGAAAAACAAATATTGAAAATGAAAGAAAAATAAACATTAAGAAATGAAATAGATTTTCAACGACATTTCAAATCTGACAATTTTCAATAACACTTTTTGATTTCAATTTTATTCTCTCACTCTGGGATAAGTATTTTGATGGGAAATGTCTCGTCTGGTACGCTAAGAATACAATAATATGGATATGCACTGAGTTATCTCTGTCTTATTCTAAATTTCTAACTTTTCTTCGACCTACTTACAATTTCAGTAGCTTGTCTTCTCTTTTTTATTGCTCTCGTAATTAAATTCTCTCTTCTGTTTTTTGAATTAATTTACTGATAGTGGCCCTCTTGAATTTATCAATTTGATTTACTAATTTGAGGGTTTCTGGGTTTTTGCATAGCTCATTTGCCTAGTGGAAAATTTTATTAACTTTTAATTGAAGTTGGGTTCCTTTTCCTCTTGGATTTCCATTTATTCCACAATTTTCTTAACTCTAATTAAATAATTTTGTTGACAACTTAGTCCCATTTTGTTCCAACACTGCTCGGGCTTTCTATTAGCTCGAGTTTCCCATTAGATAATTAATTTTGTTGATTTAATTTTTTAAAACCTTCGTCCATACTAGTTTATTTCGCAAAATATTTATTTAAAATTTTTGATTTTTTAAATTAATTTTTGCACTTTAATTATAGCTTTAATTTTTTATGCTTTAAGTGATTCGCACCAAATTTTTATGTTTAATGTCTTTTTGCCTGATTTGTCAAACCATAACAATTAGAAATATTTTTCTACACTTTTCTTGGTGTCGCTGTTTCTTATCAATGAATGATACTAAACTCATAAGAGGTTCTAGCTCCTCCATAGCCTTAAAAAACAAAAAGGAATTCCAATGATCAGAAATTCATGACACTGCATTCAATTTAGCAAAATCGTAATTGTCAGAAATTTCCTACATAAAACTACCGGATTATGAAAAGCCATTTATATTATGCACAGATGCACCCGACATCGGCATTAGAGCCAGCGTCAATAATTTGTATTCACTAAACAGATTACAGTCAAGTATCGTTAATGCATTAATAAAGTAATGGATAATTGGTTGTTTTGAATTGCTTATAATCGACAATGGTGGATAGTTCGATTATTAGCCTGATTATCATCCTCAATGCAATGGGGAAATTGAACGATTCTACAGAACGCTGAAAAAAGGCATTACCGTCTTATGAACAAAATGCTGAATGAAAATGGCTTGCTGATTTTCCACTGATATTGCTCGGAATCAGTAATCTTGATTAAGATGGTACGGAATAGTTCGCATCACAAATGCCACTTAAAACAAGTATGAAACTATTAGAAGACATTATAATTCCATCGATCGCATATGAACAAACTGCTTATAGCCAAGATTTTTAATGTCAAATATTCGGAAACCATGATCAAATGAGAACCTATCTATCAAAATTAATGTGGTTAAGAAAAGAGATGAAAAAGCCACTACAATCAATATATTCTTAAACAAGGCTGTTCTTAATCACAAACCGATATCATGATCTCGAGAGAGTCGAAATATTGAGAAATGAGATTCGAGAACGGAAATTAGTGGATCGACTTCTTCCATTGCACATAAAGAAACAGCCTTCAGATCTTGGTGGGGAGTGACGTAGAAGTCATTAAACAACATATTTTATGCATTACTCAATTTCATTTAGTTGAATTAATCACATAAATTATGTTAGTTTTAATGTACTGATCTTTGTAATAAATAAATATTCAAACTTTGAATTATTAAACTCCTTTTTGACTTTACTTTATGTGTTTGAATGAATCACGTGACTCGTGCGACGGCGAATTAACCCACTTCACGTGATCGGACTGAGCTGAAATTTGGCAGAGATTCATCGTCAAGAACAATGCACTCTTTCAAAATTTCAAATCAATCGAATTTTCAAAATATTAAATGTTCCATTCAAAGTAATTTCTTAACTAGGTGATTTTGCGTAATATTAAATATTTCATAGCATTGAGCACGCATATTGAAATTTTAATTTTGAGAGAATGTAAAAGATTTACATGATATAAAAACATAATATTTAAAGCCTAATTGTATAAATTCACTATTGAGTAAAATAAATAAAATTTTATATGCAGTTGAAAGATATAAACTTTGATTTTTTAATTTCACATTATTTTTTAATTAAATCTTTTGAATTAATGCACAAAATAAATATATATAACTATAACTATAAATAAATTTTAATCATTATTAAAAATTTTACAATTTTTTAAAACAGTTATTCTATAGTATGTTTGTTTAAATATATATTGCCATTAACAATATATAATTGTGTTATTTAACATGAATATATTTAATAATAAATAACTATATTTATTTGAATAATATTAATAATAACATTACTAAAAGAATAATATAAATAATTATAACTTATTATTTCTAGTGAAAAATATTTAATAATGACATCTAAAGCAACTGAACCAAATTTAAACATAAAATCTACAAAGGAAATCGGAAATCCAATTTTCTCAAAGTTAATTTTGAACAGTTCACAAAATTTCACTCGGTCATCAAGTGAAGAAAAGTAGATTAATTAGAAATTAGAAGCTATTATATTTGTTCTATAGATTTATGCAACCATTGCCTGTTTTGAATTCGCGAATTAAACCCAATTCTTGTACTTTAATTAATATTTTTTTAAATTTATAAACACATTTCAAAGCAGGTCAAATTATTCCTTTGTATACAATATCGAATATAGAAGAGGTAATTTTGTTTTAATGTGGAAAATTATCACAGTTTTCAATTTAGAGTGTTGAACATTATCCTCAAATTGACATTGGGCGATCTGAATTATTTAATATATTTCCATTAAATAATGAAAGTGAATTATTTTTCATACATTTTGTGCAATATATCGAAAATAATAAATGTTTATATTATTTTTTCTCGTAATCTTTTTTCGATATTTTTACCTCTACTTGTTTGGAGGTTCTTACTGCTAATTATTTATTAATTTATTTTCAATCCTATTTATTTCCAACGATCATTACCATTCTGCTTATCACACAATATTTTAGAGAATGAAATAATCGAACACATTTGTCATTTGTGGAGGAGAATAGATTGGGATCTAGATGAACTAATGCCTACAAATAAAAGTAATTTTTCATTTTATTTAATTTGATGTTTAATTTTGAAAAAATTATATTTAATTTAAAAATAGTAACATTATCAAGTTTCCCTAATCCAATGAAATCGTCGCGTCTTTAATCAAGATTTGATTGGCTGTAATATATGTTAATTAATAATTTTTTTAAATTCAAGTATGAAGTTGCTGAACTCTTTTGTAGCTTAACTGTAACTGTAAACTTAAACAATGAATGTTATTAAACAATAAAACAATGATTTTCGACATGCAACTACCCTAAAATTCCTTGTGTAATGCGCACTGGTATCTGATAACTCAGGTGCAACTCTAATTCTGAGTTGTCATAAACTGTATTAATGTTTCCAACCATCGTAGCCTTTCTAAACCTGTTATGAATGCAGCCTGGTGTAATTGATTGCCATGCGTTATCTATCCACTTACAAATAATAGAATAGGATACTTTGAGTATTTTACCACCCTTAGTGAAAGTATGAAATCCACTAATCATTCAACGCTCTCATTCATTTCTAAGTTTTGATTTAAAATTTTTATTAACTGAAATGTTTTGTCAATCCTCCAGGAATTACAGCAATTATTGAAATGTTCGTAACATCAATTTTAGCGGCTTCTGTTAAATGCGAAGGAGCAGAATCAAAAATTAGTTTAGATTTTAGTTTGAAAAATGAACGACGCTCTTCATCATTCCTTTCTAATTTGCTTAAACAAATACAGCTTTTGGAAAATTTTCCTTTTGCATGGTTTTTGTTTAAAATATTACCATAGGAAGTAGTTTTTCACTGTCAGCAGTAAACTAAGCCCAACTGTGTATTTGCATTTCTTAGCACTCGTGGTGTTGATTTTGACATCTTCCGTACCTTTCTGGTCAACAATGAAGTTTCCGGACATATCGAAACAACTACGAACTTTATCCATATTTCCTATTTGTTGATTTTTTTCCTCATATTTTTATTATCTTTTAAATATAAGTAGAACAATGTGAACCTTTCGTTCCGATCTGAACGCAGTGTTTGACCAATCGAGGTGTTTGCTCTGACAGAACATCGATTTCAGGGGCATAAACCTCTTACACCACTTATGACTCCCTCTAAACTTATATATTTCATATTTCTCTGCTTTTGCTTTTTATTTAATAGATGTTGTTAAAAATTTTTGACCAAGTCTTCTAAGTTACAATACCAATTTTTTAAACCTTCTTCTACCTATGACCAGAACGCACCTTGTCTTCTTGCTCTTTTTGTAACTTTCATTGTTTAAGGCTATTCTTTTCTTTTCCTCCATTCTTGGACACTCGATTCTTCAACGTTGAACTTTCTTGTGGCTGCTCTGCTTTTTTACCATCTGCGTATTCAACTATTTTCAATTACGTAACTGAACAATAAAATTTTCTACATTTTTTTTCTTCCATAAAAGGTATATATTTACGATTATAATATTAATATTAACACGTTGAACACCGCTCTGCTAAAAAACAAATGTATTGTGCATCGTATACGATTCACACGTCGTTCAACGTGTTAAATAAAGATTTAATGATAGCGGCCAGTGTACAAATGGTGAATTTTAATAATTTTGGATGCGCTTTATACTAAGATAAAAGTCGTATTTAAAAAATTAAAGTGTGCGTTATACACGGAATTTTAGTGTAATTGAAATAAAATCAGTAAAGTTGGTTTTAAAACATTAAATACATTCAGTATTGTATTAAGGAGAACCCAGCGGTGCCGTGCAGATGAAATGGTTTTTCTAATTACTCCAAAAATTCATTTTTTCCATGCAATAAAATATTCATTTTATTCACAATGATTTGAAAACTAAATTACAATTACATTCAAAGATTGTTTTGAAAGATTTTAAAAATACTTGAAACAGTTTTTATCGACTATTATTTTGTTAAAGAAAAATTATAAGAACTTTTTTTTCCAAATTCACCTACCTATTATTAAAAAAAGAGCTTGAAGACTATAAATCAGTAATATATCGATGTTTATTGATACTCACTAATTTTCGGCACTGCCAATTTGAAATTCACTCTTTAATAAATTTAAAGAAAAATGTCAATAATTTATGTTCAGTATCGCAAATAGACAAATCTTTAAATTGAAGTTCATCAAGTTTAGGAGAGGGATGAGTTTATTTTTTAACTAATGACTTTACTACGGACCGAAGAAGGCTTCAATTTTTATTTTAAATAATGTACAATGGCACTCATTGTTACATTAAATTACAAATATGTATCTTAAACCAGAATACATATTAATTCTATCTCTTATCTTTTCATACATTTTTTATATACATATTAATAAATTATATTCGAAATTTACTTAAGCAACAAAATTAAAATGGGTCAGATTCATGGTTAGCACAGGTCGCAAATTTAGCTCGATACGGGGTTGATTACATCATACAATTTCTGTACAAATATAACATATATATACATACAAACAAAACAACACTCAACATTCACATTGAGAAAAAAGTCTTAAACATACAGGGTCGACTTAATCACAGGGCTAAATGGGCTATAGCCCCAGGGCTCAAGCCTTTTGGGGGCGGCAATTTTTATTTGCGATGTATATGTTTTTTTGTTATTATTAGTTATTAGTTTTATAAAAATTATTTTTCATATTATTGACCAGTTTGTCAAAGAAAAAGCTAGGAAAATAAATACATCAGTTACTTTTGTTTCTTGTTTGCATTAAGGTTTGTTTTTGTTTTGTATTTAAGTAATAAAATTATTTTTTTAGTTCTGACACTTTTGTATAACTTTACCGGACACCCCTCTCTCGTTATTTTTAGTAGCCCACGGTTGCTGAATTTTTTAAGACGACCCTGTAAACATATGCTACTTAAAATATTTTTCATCAGTCATAAATTTTATAATAAATATTCAGAAAATTAAAACCTTTTCTAAGCTGCCCGAATATATGTAATCTGACAAAATTAAAGACATCAAGAGAGAGCATTTTTAAGTCAAAAATACTCCAAAAGCTTTTCCCAATAATTTTCTGCCGAGATGCTCGTCAATTAATTTTTAAAATATATCGCTCTTCTCGCTTTACTTTATAATGCACATTCATATCTTCTCTATATGAATATAGGAATTTAGATTTGAATTTTAGAAAGAATAGATTTTGAAGTACAGTCCCTTCAAACAATTGAAAGGAATTAATGATGAATATACAGATATGTCAACTTTATTAATTCACCCATTAAGCAAACCTATCCTAAAGACGATTTTCTCTGTTAAATTTGCTCTGCCAGATAAATTCCTATACAATAATATATTTAGAAAAGCCTGCAAGTGGTAAGATATCTACAAAGTTATCAAAAATAACTCGCTGTCCTAAAATTGATGACGGGAGATTTTATTACTGCCTTCCAAAATGCTTTTTCAGTAATAAATTGAAATATGACCCCTACAATTTAAAAGTAAGTTAAATTTTTGTGAAATTATTATTTATTGTTACAACTGCTATTATCATAATGTTTTGTCTTTGAAACTAGAAATTCTCAGAGTTTATAAATTTTTAGGTTAAATCACATTTCACTTTACAACAGGCCCATGGGGTTTTGTGACCAGAACGTCATTTCCGTACTTCTGAAATGGAATGATACGGAATTACGTTCTGGTACTAATTTTGCGAAAAAAACATTTTTTGTACTTTGACATTTTTGGTAATTTTTGGGCAATTTTATGTTTTTCTAAATTTAGACACGCAGGAAAGCTTTCTTATGTCATATACTTAAGGATTATTGGTGATTTATAAGGAGTTTTGTTAAATGCCAGTTTAACTATTAATATTGAGCACTCCTATACTGCATGTTTTTAGCAAAACAATAATTTTCATTAGGGAAGTATTGAAAAATAAAAATGACAAAATTTTGAATAGACAGATTTTTAACCTCCCGAAACCACCATCAAGGTGTCATTTAAAGCTGGAAAATGTTATACATTCATTTTTTAACTGAAGATCGAAAAAAGCTTTTTATTTGGTTCTTTAAAAATACCAAAACTTTCTTGAAAGCCAAATTGAAAATATGTGCTACTTGGAGGCTAATAAATAGTTCTAGCATTAAAAATCATAGCGCAAACTTTAGTAAGAATCGACTGAATTGTTGCAGAAATCCAAATAATAGATGTATTTGTGAATACCACTGATTAAACTGTACAGGAATATGGAGAATGCAAACGATAACTTGCTTGGGCACAAAGAATTAAATTATGATAAAATTGTGCACCTTATTACCGAGAATGAACTTTCCCATAGTGATCAGAAAACAAAGTATACTCCACAGTTTCATTTATTTTTATTTTAACAATAGATAAAAAATTAATTCTAACAAATAGAAATTTTTATTATTGATGTCATTACATACTCCACAGTACTGCTTTGACCAAAGTCGAAAACCTAATTACTTATTAAGAGCAACAAAAAGGAGCTAGTTTTACGAAATCTGCGCGGCGCTATCAGCGAAAAAGTGAATTGGGAGAAAACAATATTTTTATTCTGTTTTTCTTAAAATAAAATGGAAATTATTAGTTTTTGCATTTTTATTTTTGTGGTGTCAAATTTGCATCTCTTCTACACACAGAAAATTGCTAGAACTAGGCATGAGTTTTTCAATATGATTTGCCATATTTCAAACAAAAATTTTAAAATGAAAATTAGATTTTGATAAAAAAATTTTCAATTTTTATACATAATTTCATTTTGAATTAGAATTTATTAAATATTTCAATAGAAAACTAAAATAAAAATAAATAAACATAAATTTAATGGTAACCGACTAGTTTATCGAAAGCGAGTTTATCGAAAGCGAGTTTATCGAAAAATATTATTTTTAAGGAATTTAAGACTTTTAAATTTTTTCTTTATATGCAGAAACTTAAAATGTGTTTATAATAGCATTTGTTGCAAAAAATTCGTTTTAGGTAAAAAATATTGAAAAAAGGGTGAAGGCAAAAAATACTGAAATAATGAGGTTTAAGGTAAAAAACACTGAAAATTTTTCCTAAGAATAACCTGCAACGGGTTTTCCGCAGGTTTTCATTAATTGTGGGAAATTCCCTTCATTTATGCATTTTTTGATTTTGTGTAATAAGAAAGGGTTTTTATATTTTTGAATTTAATATATATTCAGTTATCAAGTAGTGCGGTTATTGGTGATAATAATTTAAATATTTAAAAAATTAATTTGAAAATGGATTTGCAATTCTTTATTAGTGAAAAAGGAAAACAGAAATAAACTCGATAAACTCGTCATTCGATCAATTGATCATTCGATAAACTCGTTTTCGATAAACTTACCGGGAATCAAATTTAATAACATACAATTTTAATAAATCATTTTGGTTGGCTTAAAGGTATTGAGGATACCTAAATAATAAAATAAAATAATTATTGCAACACATAACATGTTTGCGGGAAAATAGAAAAAAATAGAATAAGAAAAAGAAATTGAAAGTAAAAAGAGACTTACAAAAATCAATAAAATAAAACAATAAAAGATGACAAGGTCATCCTGAATTAATAAGTACAGTATAAAAATGACAAGAAAAATAGAAAACAAATTAGAAATGGAATATCCTTATCTCGATGGCTTAACCGAGATAAAGAAAAGGAATCACTGGGGAAGACGCTGAGAGATGGCGTCTTCTAAAAATGATATATCTCAACTGCTGGAGATAATCGAGTGAGTTTACGAAAGGAAGGAATCTAAACTGAACTCAATATAAGTAAGTGTCGTTAGAAATATTTTGATTAAAGCAAATAAAATTCAATATTCACATATATTATGAAGATTTTTCTTAATTTACTCTAAAATTATTTATCCTTTCAATTATCCTTTCATTAATATTCCAGGTGGTAACTGCAGAAGAAGCAAAAGAATCCAAAATATTCTGGACAGTCTCAGCATCGTCGGTTACAACAGTTTATCAAAATAAAACACATTCAAATGAAAATGATATTAGTAAAATAGTTCTATCCAGTTGCAATTCAACTCCAGTTACCCAATGGCTTCACGAAAAGACTTTATTCCATCAGCTTTGTAACATGGACACTTTCGCTTATTTTCGGTAATTTTTACATCATTTTCATTTTCATTTTTTTTATGTGAAATAAATTTGTTTTAATGAATTGTTAAAATATTTTATTTTATTTTATTATATTAACAAAGTATCATATTTTCCAAGAGATCACAGATTGTTAAATCAAATTATACATTAATTTATATTTTCAATTTATTAACCCTTAATTTCAATGGGAAATATGTTAGTGTGAAAAGAGTAAAACAAAAACGTTTATCTCATAAAATCATTAAAAAGACTTTTGGAGATGAATAAGTTGGCAAGAGAAATATCAGAACTTTTATGATAATTCTCTTTTGACAAAAACAATTTAATTTCTAAACACCGAAATGGACGATTTTAAAACCTCAGCTGAAAAAGCGAAGACGATTCTCAAAATCCATGGTCTTGAAAAAACAATCATATGTAATACACGCAATCTAATATCAAAGACTGAGAAGAGTTAAATTATCTTTTCATACATTAGAATTTTTAATTTAGGCTCTTTAATCCAATAAAATCTAATTAAATTGTTAAAAAAAAATAATTTTTAAATAATAAAATTTCATTTAATTTTTAATTTAATTTAATTTAATTTAATTCATTTAACCTTTTGCACTCCGCTGGCGACTATATGTCGCCACTATTTATAAGCTATAAAACTTATAAATAGTCATGGATTGTTGTTATTTTTGTTTAACCCATTTGCACCCATGATAGTCAAATGACGACTCTATTGATTATATTTTTGAACGTCCATAATATTAATTTATTTAGTTACCTTTAAGACCCACGGTCGTCATTTGACTACCACCGATATTATCAAGTTTATCTTTACAGGTAGGTAAACTATTTTTTCAATTTTTTAAATTTTTACTTCGTCTTGATGACCAATTAAATTTATTTCTGCAAAAAAACATTTAAAAAAAATCTGGGCCTTAATGGGTTAAAAAAATTAATTTTCTAATATATCTAATGTTTTGAATACACATTTGCTAATACCTTTTTGTTACTTTTTTTTTAATTAATTTTTTGTCTTAAGTCTACTATTTTTGTTTGCAAAAATTTGTCTTCCAAAAAAATTCAAGAGTTAAAAGAGTTATCTCTTCGTTTTCTTTTCAATTAATTCACCTAATGATTCAGTTAAGTGGTTGCCCTGCTATAGCGGCTACCGATGACCAACATTGTTATTTGTACCGATACCACATCGCTTGCATGTGGCCGGCATTTTATATTTATTAAAAACATTTCTATGCTAAAATCACATTGTATTTACAAAAATAATTTTACGACAAACTGTTCATACAAATCAGTTGGTTCACTGGACAAGTTTGACTTTTACAATGGCAGTCAAGTAGTAACAGAATTATGAAAAAGATTAAGTATAATTCCGTATTTTAATATACATCAAATTCTCGATAAGTGTCACATCAAAAACTGTCACTTCCTATTTTTATGGGTTTAGAAAAACTGATGCATCATCTGTGACAATAATTTTACATTTATTTCTATGAATGATATTAAATGAAATATTTTTAACATAAATTTTAACATAAATAAAGCTAAAATAAAACCTCTTGTTAAAAATATCATATAATTTAGGTTTTGGAAAGCCTTTACAACTTGGAGAAATAATATCTCTACAAGCAAGATGGTTAAACACAGGTGAGAACTCTGAATTATATATACATTTATAAAAAGAACTTTTTTCAATTTTCACCTCTGATTTCTTTTCAATTGACGTTGTAATTATTAAAATTTGACTATGAATCAATAAGGATATCGATGTTTTTTTTGATATTCACGAATATAGCGTAAATTTTTTCCACTATTAATATATGCTGACTCCTGAATTTTTTTGTACTTGACTTTATCAGAATTCTTATTACATGAAGGTCACCCTATGGTTCGGTAAGGACAATAAATTTATGAGCTACCATTATTCTACTATTTATTAGAGGAATTCGCAAGTTTAATTGTCGGTTTATGTACTTCTAAAATTCAGAACTAAAATTCGGGAGTCATTATGGTTGGTTATTTTTATTAACTGCTGTTTTCATAGAAATTTCAAATAACTTCAATAGAACTTCAAAATTTTAATAACCTAAATGATTTCTATCAAAAAGATATTCATTGTAACAAAAAAACTCTTGAATATGAGTTTAGGGTGTTGTACAAAAAATTTGAAGAAATTAAAATCAAACCAACTACAGCTGTAGATACATTAGCAATATGTGATCCAATTTATTATAAAAATATTTATATTATTCTCACAATATTTGGTACTTTGCCGGTATCAACTTGTACAGCAGAGCGCTATTTTTCATCACTTAAATACATGAAGTTATATTTAAGAAATATCATGGATGAAAAAAAGGTTAAACGGTTTGGCTTTGTTATATATTCATCAAGACATTAAAATAAGTCCGGATGAAATATTTTCTGAATTAATGAAGGGTCAAAGACGAATTAATATATTCTATGTAATATACATTGTTAATAAATAATAATAAATTTGTTAATTAAATATTTTTTTCTATTTTTCCGTGTCAACTTTTAAGATTGATCAATGAATTGTAATAATTAATAATTTTGCCCCGCCCGCGAACTGAAATCCTGGCTACCTTCATGAATAGATTAACATATTTCATGATTTATTTCTTTATGCGTTTCGTAGTGTTAAAATTGAAAATGAATAAAATTATCATTAATGGTTTCTTTTGAATTATTTAATTATGTTATTTTCAATATAATTTATTTTAACGTTTTATTGGTCGAATAAATATTAACTGCGAAAATTGTGTTCATACAGCATTAATCAACAAAAAGTAAAAAACTTTGATATATTTAATTTTATTTGGTTTAATTATTTTGTTTTAATTTACTATTTTTTTATATAAACTAAAATAATCATTAAATATTCATATTCAGATTGTTGCGCGAGAAACTTCTTAAAGAATTGTTAAAATAAACTTATCAAAAACTGAATCACGTTTGATGAATAATTCACAAAATATTTTTTTTGTAATAATATTTTTAAATAAATATTTTTAAATAAAGAACTTTTTTTTCCAATTTCACCACTGATTATTTTTTCCATTGAATTTATTAAAAAGAAAGCTTGAAGACTATAAATCTGTAATATATCGATGTTTTTTGATACTCACGAATTTTCGGCACTGCCTCTTGAAATTCACTTGAAAAAGGCAGTGCCGAAAATTCATGAGTATGAAACAACATCGATATATTACTGATTTATAGTCTTCAAGCTCTCTTTAATAAATTAAATAAATATTTGTAAAATTATTATTTACGAATTTCTGCAATTTAGATTTCACTTTTGGCTTTGTTTTGAAAAATTTATGCAAATAATCATATTTTATGTTGATGAATCGAATTTTTTTGATTTGGTCTAGTTCAGGGCTTCTTAAACTTATTTTACCCGCTAACAACCTTTTTCAATTGACACAATTTAAGTATTTTCTATAAAAATTCATGAAATACAAATTTATTTCATTCAATGTTAATGATTGTCGTATTAATTTGTTGTTTCTTGAAAAAAATAGTTTATAATAAAATTTATTACCCATAATTTAAGAAGCCGTGGACCAGTGGATTCAGTTGAATTACAAATTTATGTTTATATTTTTTAATAATATCAAAATTTAGAAATTTATCAAAGGACACCATAACTATCAAATGAGTTTTTGAGCTTCTAAATATTTTTTTGTTGTCAATTATTGTATTTCTATCATTTCAGGAATCATTTGACTTTAAACCTTTCAAGATTAGAAACAACTTTTCAAGATTGTGTCAATAAAATCCATCGACTTTCCGAAGATCTTGTAGATAGAATTTCAATAAACTCTGAAGCGAGTGAAGACAATTTAACAATGTTCTTCATAGATCCGTCACAAACTTACAATTTGACAGAATTTTATCAAAACCAACTGAATCAATTGAGATTATTTAAAGAAAATCTTCATAAAGTTTACTTAACAATGCTAGAGAGCGTTCTCAAAACATGTCAGGTAAATTGACGATTATGTTATATTTTTAAAAAAATTTCTAATCATCAACAAAATCCTTGTAAATCTCTCTTATAAAGGCAATTCCGAAAATTTGTGTTAAATATAAAATCAAATATTAATCAATAATCTGCAAAAGTAAATGAAAATAAGAAAACGACTAATTAATTTTTATTTTTGACTTTGTGTTTATTACAAAAATTAAAAATAACAATATAAATATTTGCATTTTAAATGAATAATAAAATTTTTATATTATTGAAATGACATCCAAACGTTTGGGAAAGTTTCACTTAAGGGTTTTAAGGTAAAAAAAATTTCAATGGAAAATTCGAAATTATTGAACAATTGAAAGTTTCTAATAAAATAATCATTAATGAAAAGGTTAAAATATTAAGGATAGCACATTTACTATTGGAAAGAATTTTAAAAGAAGGAAATAAAAGTATTTGATAATGGAAAGATTTAATTATTCAATTTCTTTTCTAGTTGTTAAAAAACTTGTTATTGCAACCTATAAGCCTTATACTATACGGGTTATAGTATAAGGAGTACGTTTTATATTGAGAATTAATAAATAATAAAGTTACAAGTTGTGGATCAGTGACTCAATATAATTTCCTAAATATTATTAAGGTTTGTACCTAATTTTATAGAAAAAACTAAACTTATTTTCTCTTGAAATTAAATTCTGTTAATATTATTTATAAAGAGAAGATATTCAATTACATTTTACTAATGCATTACACTTNAAATAATTTCCTAATTATTATTAAGGTTTTACCTAATTTTATAAAAAAAACTAAACTTATTTTTTCTTGAAATTAAATTCTGTTAATATTATATATAAAAAGATATTCAATTACATTTTACTAATGCATTACACTTTATATATATATATATATCAATTATGTATTACACCATTTAAAAATTGAATGTGCTATAAACATACAATTTAGACATAATATTCACTTGACATTCTCTGTGGTTCCATAAAAAATACACCAATATGTAATTAACTCAAAATTGTGTGCTCTTTTTTCATTGATATTTGTGACAGAAACGGATTTATTTCACTTTTGTCTTGTGATTTTGAATGTATTCTTCTAGTAAGAGTGCGTATATAGAAATCGAATTTAATCAGAGAAAATAAAACATACAAACATGGCAGACAAAATTTCTATAATAAAACTGACATGAGATTTTCAATGAAATGAACCGGTTTTAATCATTAACAAAAATAGAAAATGTTTTTGAAGATATCTTTAAACCCTCAACATCCCGTAGCCTACCTTTCTTTGAAAATTGATAGAAATTCGACTTTTAATTTGTTTCACTTTATTTGTTGAAATTAATTAAATCTTTATTTATTTTACATATTTCAGATATATTATATCAATCATGTCAGTTATGTATATACAGACTTATTAATTATTATAGACAAAAATATTAATTATTATAGACAAAAATATTAATTATTATAGACAAAAATATTAATATTTATAGACAAAAATATTAATTATTATAGACAAAAATATTAATTATTATAGACAAAAATATTAATATTTATAGACAAAAATATTAATTATTATAGACAAAAATATTAATAACCATAGACAAAAATAATAACACGCATCGACAAAAAAACAACTATAGACTAAAAACATTCATTTAATGTGTAATACATTATGAATTCAGTTAAAATATAGATAAATATAGTTAATGTCAATTATTATTGATTGGGGTGTATTATTACTATTTTTAATTAAAAAAAACCCATTACATGACATTTCTACGCACAAACATTGAAAACTCTGAAACAAGCCAGGATGGTCCTAAAAGAAGAACAACAGTAACGGTAGAAACACTGAGAAATATGCGTAACATGCTTTTACGGGGTAGAACAGCCAAGAACATAACGGAAGATTTAAATCTTTCATTTAAAACTGTTTACAGGTGGATTGAAAGACTATCTTCATATACCGGTAGTGAAGCGGACCTGGGCACACTCATAAAACCACCGGGTCGCCAAAGAGCAGAATTGACAACCCAACACTGGCCGAAATTGTTGCAAATGATCCCAGTTTGACCCAACGCGGGATGTCACACTGCCTTGAAATACAAGGCATTCGTCTAAGTCAACCTACGATTTCAAATCATCTAAAGAAGCTGGAATTAACTAAAAAGCGACTAGTAAAGATTGTAGATCGAAAAAATTCCAGTCAAGTTATCAACACACGCAAAAATTATGCAATTCGGTATAGGCTCAAAAATGATGGAGATTTGTTGTTTCTTGATGAAACCGGGTTGAATCTCCATTGTACAAGAAATTATGGCTACAGTCCGAAGAACACGCCGGCAAGAATAGTCGTTCCAACAGCAAGAGGGAAAAACACCTCAATTATAGCGCTAATTTCGAGAAATGCGATTTTACATAAAAAAATAATACAAGGTGCTTATAATTCTTCACTGATGGTTGATTTTTTGCGGGAATGTATTGCACTGGGTGTTATTAAATCAAATCACGTGGTATTAATGGATAATGTAAGGTTTCATAAAACCGAGCTCGTTTCGACTTTTTTTCGACAAAATGGTGTGTCATTTGACTACATTCCACCTTACAGTCCAGAGCTCAATCCGATTGAGGAAATATTTAGCGTTATGAAGAATAGGTTTTACGAAAAGAGACCACGAGCAACCAACGCAAATACTTTGAAGTTTTATGTTGAAGCAGTTTTCGATGAAATGAATAATGATCTTGATTTTAGTGCATTTTATATGAATATGCGATCCTATATGAATAGGGCTTTTAGTGGAACGGCTTTTTAATGAATGAATGAATCAATGGCTACTGTTAGTTGTAGTACTTTTCTATATTATTCGAAACAGTTTTTGTAAAGAGGCTTATATATAATATTTAAGTCAGCGGCATAGATATAAGTAACATTTTAGAAATATAACAATTGAACGCCCATGGCAATTAAGATTGTATATATAAAGAATATTTTGGTCGTTAATTTTTAATGATGTGTCTATGAACATTAAATTTTTGTTTATAAATATTAATATATTTGTTTATAAATGTTAATATTTTTGTCTATAATAATTAATATTTTTGTCTATAAATATTAATATTTTTGTCTATAATAATTAATATTTTTGTCTATAATAATTAATATTTTTGTCTATAATAATTAATATTTTTGTCTATAATAATTAATAAGTCTGTAATATACATTTACAATTTTGTATTTATTACAAAGCTTGACTATGAATAAGTAAATATATCGATGTGTTTCATATATTTACACGTCCCATTTGTAACTATTGCTTTATATATATCATTTTTTTCAGATTTATACCGATAAAATAAACTTATCGTCTTATTTAGAAGAAATTTCAAAAGAACGAAGTAATTATTAAATTCTGAATATCAAAATGAATTTCTTTAATTTTTAGGTACTGAAAGTTCCAATAGTAACTTTATGCATACGGAAAGAATCCGAATAAGGAAGTCAATGAAATATATAAAGGAATTTCTGAAACTTATAGACTGCCAATTAGTTCAATTATGCCATCGGATACTAAAAAGAAATATTTCTAAATTTTGTCAATTTATTGTTGAATCAATTAATTATGATGAAAATTCAAACGAGGTTATTACATTTTCAAGTTTTCTAAGACCATGTTTACATTATATTTTGGTGCCAAATTATTAGACAACCCAAATTTCTGTCAAGTCATCACTATTCTGAGATCTCCATACATTCACTGTATTTATAAATTTAATTTCTTTTTTATGTTTTTTTATGTTTTTTAGCTATAAACTGTCAACTCGGAAACTTTATCTTTGAATAACATATGGAGGTTTTACAATATAACTGACATTTATATGCAAATCTCGCTCTTTTTGCCATATATCGCCAAAAAACGAAATTACTTTTTACTGAACCCAATACTTCGTTTTAAACGAGTTCATTCCTAAATATATTTTGAATAAATTTATTTATTAAAATTTATTTATTTTTATTTACCTACATTTTTTATGTTAATTTTCTAAAAATTATCATTTTTTATTTTTATTCTGCAAAATTTCTTTGGTGTTTAAATCAATCAATTTAATTATTCGGACGAGGAACAGATGGAATTTTAAAATGTTTAATGAGTGCTTTTCTAATTTAAATTTACTTGCAATAATAAATGATGACGGAGTTCATGTTGAAGTAGACGAATTCATGATAATGTAAAATAAAAAGCGACATTTTATGGCGAATTTATTAACCGACGAAAAGATTGATAAATCAACTTAATATGACGACGATAACTCGGATGCTACTAGTTATGCATGAAATGAAGGAAAATGTAAAATATTAGGTTTGAACAACGAGATTAGGCGTACAATTTCAGATTTGATGTCAAACGGGAACCTACTCATAGATAATGAAAAGTCAGTGTATTCTGGAATATATGGAAATTCTATGCAGCTAGATTAATTAATGAAATATAGATATATGATATACGATTAGTTTTAATTGTGATAAAGAACCAGAATGTTCAAAAATAATCGACATCTTATAATTTTGCAAATAAAATTCTGCAAATAATGAATCTTATTACGATGAAACTGCTGGTCTGATTTTTTTTTGTCAACAATATAATACGATTTTCTAAAACATTAAAGTAACATTTAATATTTTGACATATTTATAATTTAAAGTGGAGATTTCTCCAGGCTAAATTCCTTTTGTTTTTATCAGAGCTGGAATGTAATCTTTATTAAATTTCACGACCTTTCGAGAATTAACTCAAGCCATTAGTAAAATATTATTTTCTTTCTTCGAAGAATCCATAAATACACATAAGAGAACCAATAAGACGTAAAAAGGCACAAAATTACGATATGAAAAAAGTAGATATACGTGGTCTTGTTGAAGTTTTGACTCTTAAAATATATATAATAGTTTAATGAAACTTTGTAAAAGTTCATAAAACCAATATACTGTTACTTTTCCAAGTAATTTCCTTCATTTACATTTCGTAGTTATTCTTATATTATTTTCATAACCATTTCGAAAAAATTTTCAATTCTAAATTTGATCCGATTTTTTATCATAAATGTATCTTTGAGTGATTAAATTTACAAAGAAATTATGTGTAAGCCAAAATGATGACGAGGTACCAGAAAATGGTATTACCACTAAGATTCTTTCTATAACATTAAATATTTTTCGGACTGGACAATTTTCATCAGTAATTGAATGCTCGAGTTTATTATGACGTTTTTCAGACTCAGTCTATTTTTTTTGCATTATTCTTTTATATTTTTCTCAATATTTTTTTAAAATTCGTACTTTCCTTTTATAGTTCCTACTTCTATGAATTTCTAAAATGATATTATTAAATTTTTTGGTGTTACTTGAAGTAAAAGAAACTCATGCAGTAAAACAAAATTTTAAATATTCAAAATCAAAATTTTACTTAAATATCATTTTACTTCCACTTTGAATCCAACAACCTTTTATTATCTAGTTTAAAATATTAATTAATTTATATTTTTTTTAATAAATATGATAATTAAAATATCAATTTTAGAATAAAAAATCGAAATTAAAGAACTTACCGATTTTTATCGTTGATGCAAATTTATCTTTTTTATCCAATGAAGAAGTTGAAAAAATCAGTGATGAAAATGACACAAAATTAAGTTCCCGTCTTTATTTTTCAACTGACAATCAGTTGCAATCATCGTATAAATCCAAATCCCTCATTAAAACTGGTAATTATATTTTATTTATGTGTATTATTATTATTATTATTATTATTATTATTATTATTATTATTATTATTATTATTATTATTATTATTATTATTATTATTATTATTATTATTATTATTATTATTATTATTATTATTATTATTATTATTATTATTATTATTATTATTATTATTATTATTATTATTATTATTATTATTATTATTATTATTATTATTATTATTATTATTATTATGATTATTATTATTTATACTTAGAAAATATCGACACCTCATGTTACTCCTCAATAGTTTCAACGGAAACTCCAAGATCAGATCTGTCAACACCAGATGATAAAATAGAGGAATCAAGGACTTCTATTTACCCAACAATGCTTCCCGAAAGACTAATAATCAACGAAGAATTTTACCATGAATTTTATTCATTTAAAAATCCTGGAATTTCCGTCCAAATATCTTTAAACCCAATTTTGGAAAATATTCTTTTTTGTCTAAAGGATTTGATTGAAGAGGCTGAATTGATAATATGTGAGACCTGATTAAATTTACAATTTTTTAAAATTATTTTCGGCACTGAAAAAGATAGTGTTAAGAATAATAATATATTTAAACGTTGTATTTTCGTGACTGCCAAATTTTTTGTCACACTTCCTTTTTCTTAAAATTTATATATTTCTTTCAAATTTTATCTATTTTAAAATTTAAAAAGTCTGCCTCATCAGTATTAAATGTTCTTTCTAGAGAGACATAATCATGTTTCCGTAAAGGCATTACCTAATTTAAGACTTGCGTTGACATTTTCTAATCGACATGTACAAATACTAATTCATTAAATAAAACGTTACGATTTTATTTTTACTGAAATGTTATAGCAAATGAGTGCGTTTTTTTGTAAATCATTATATTTATATTTTTGTATATAGCGAATATTTTTATTACAACCTCACTTAAATTCATACACTAATAAGTGTATATATATGTTGGATTCTATATTTTTACTGTGACATAAACTGCATTGTTCTCACTTCCAGACGGTTCCGAAAATGCATTATATCCTTACCTTTTAGAATGACCTCTTTTTCTATTCACATATAATTGTATATATATTATAAGAGATTAAATAATAAGGACTTTAAACAAATGCACCACATGTGAAAATCTTTTTGAAAGTGATTAGCGAGTCCCACCAACAGTTTCTTTCATCGCATAAAAATTATGGTTAATCTAGTAGTGAAGTGTCGGTTCGTTTGAGCGAACTCTTTCTTTAATTATAACGTTATAAATTTAACATTCCAAATGGAATCATTAATTCAATTTTTGTTTTTCTACGATTACAAATGTTTGCAGCAACTAACGTGAGTTGAAGCTAGATGTATTTTTAACAGTTAGCAATACTGAATATGCATAAAAGTTGTATTAGAAGTGGTTTTATAAAGTTCTGCAAAATAAATTTGTGCTGGAAAGGGTTAAACATGAAATTAAAAAAAATTTTTAATAATTAATTTAATTAACGAAACGAAATGATGAATTTATGGTTATAACTGAAGAATCAGTTGGAATTGAATCATGTGAATCAATCGACGAAAATTGTTTAGACTTAGCCAATGGAATCAGCCGATGAAGGAAATATTCCAGTAATAAGCTTAGATAAACATTTTCAGTGCCCATAGATAAAAAATTGAAAAATGATGTGAATAAATAAAATGAAAATAAGTTAAACTTGATTTAAAAAAAATTATTTTATCAAAATATGAACTTTAAATTTGTTTGTTACGTTACGCGACAGGGGGAAAGGATTCAGAATTTGTTATGATTTGTTACAAAGGGGAGGGAACCAAAAAAGTCGATTTTTAGCGTTACCTAATTTACGAAGGTTCCCATTAACAAAATTTCGTTAAAAAAGAACTTGTGTTGTATTCGCAAGCACAGTTTAATTAAAATATAATTAATGTTAACTAATATTAAATGAATACCTTTATGATCAATGGTGAGATGTAATGGGCTCGTGTAGTCTCACCATTTGGTTATACCTTTCATAACTTACTGAATATAATTATTGTTAAATGATTATATTTTCAAAAAATTAATTGGCCGGTTACATAAGGTTTTACCAGTAAAATATTTGACTTTTTTGGTCACCTTTCATCTGTTGTATTTTTTATATCTTTTTTATTTTGACAAAACATCATAAATTTGTGTGGCGTAAAATTAAATCTTTGATCATTTGTAAGAATGAAAATAAATGACATATCATCGAACATAATGTTTTGTAAATCATTTCGACAATTTTTTCCTTTAGGTTCAGTTGAAACGTTATCTAGTCAAAAATGTTTGGATTTATTTAAAGAAGACCAGTACAATAAAATAAATCCAAAACTTGCTGAAATAAATGAAACTTTTACAGAGCATGAACCGGTTTTAATTTCTTCAAGTATCAAATTGATGCTGGATACTGATATGGAATATTGTGAAAATGTGAAAACCATTCTAAAAATGTCTACGAATTCCCTTATAGATTTGAGTCGCTTTCTTCCAATATTCAATTTTTGTTGTTTTTACGTCGACGAAACACTTAAGGAGTTCGAGCGAATTTCCGAACCGGAGTTTCAATGGGACATCGATGAATTTCAGAAACATTTGGTACAATATACGGAAAAGGTGGACATTTTTTTATTTTATTAAAATTTTAAAACAAATTAATTATAGGTAAGGACGGAATTTTAAAATTCATAGTTGACAGTTCATAAATATTTGAAGTAGGGCTTGCAAAAGAATTTTTTTAAAGTTTTCAGTCCCAGGATATGGGAAGGGAAATTTTATTACAGGGAATGTAATTTGTTTGTAACATAATATCTGAGAGAAAAATACATCAAATAAAATCCAAGTTGTTCTTTGAAACAGTTGGGTACAACGAAAAAACATAAAACTGAATGATTTAATTTAACTTAATTAATTAATTATTTAATTTAATAATGAACGCAGATTTTTCATGTTATATATACATACAACTTAGATGCAATATTAGTTAGGATAGGTTGACCATTCATCCCAGATTATCCAGGACAATCCCGAATTCTGGCCCTATGTTTGCAACAGTAAACCCCAAATTTGCGAATATTTTCTCCAAAATATTCATTTCATTGAGAAATAATATAATAATTAATATTATTATTGTAAAGTTGTGATTTTTTTCTTTATTAGAAGTTTATTATAATAAAATTATTAGAAATATTTTATTGTTATTGTTTTACTTTTTTATTAAAATATATTTACTTCTAATTTTTTTATTGAGATTTTGTTTCCTAACTAAATATGTGACCACCTTACGACTTTATTTTCCTAGTTAAATTTGTAATATAATAATAGTGAATTTAAAATAATCTTATTTACATCTACGAACCAGGGCCGTATTAAGAAATTCGGCACCCATGGGCTACTAAAAATAATGTGCCCCTCTTTGTAAGAAAATTGACAGAATAGCAAAGTTATACAAAAAGTATCAGAACTAAAAAAAATCAAATTATAATACATATATATACACCTTTTTTCACCTTTCTTTAAATGATACGATATTAATTTCATAATTTCCCAAAATTCCGATAATGGGATGAGAGATGTCCCTCCTGCCGTAGTATTTAGCTTTTAATAAAAAGTTTCCTTAACATTTATGGTGATAATTAATTAATAGTTTGATTTTGTTAATAAAACTTTTCTTGACAGATTTCAGATATCAATAAAGCAATTAAAACAAAACGAATTGGTTTCATTTCATTGCAAACGAAAAATTTGACAGAAGATTCTAAGCCTTATATAGAAAAAGTTATTGGAATTGTAAATGATAAATTATCCAAGGAAGCAACAGCACATAATGATGAGTTTATTAATTTAATGAGAGTTAGATTATCTATTTTTATAACTTCTATTATTTTATTATTTATTAATTTGAGTATATAATTTGCATGTGGTAAAGCATAAAAAGTTCTGATTGGTTAATGATTGTCTATGGCAGTGATCTCCAAATATTTCTGAACCCCCAGGCTGACACAATCAAAAAATTTGACACTCCTATGTATAAATTTTAACATTAACACCTTTCTGTTCTATGTGAGAAGAATTTCGTAATATTCCTTCAGTTTTACCGTGCACGTTGACGTACACGACTGTTCTCCATCGAACTCCCGTTCACTTTCTCTGACCCCGATAGAAGGGCTTATGTGTCGCTTTCCTTCACAGTATTACTCGCAAATCATTATTTGGAACCCATTTTAGTAAGAGAATAAAACTTCAATATCTTTACTAAGAACTATCTTCATTTGTACAATCATTAATTCATGAATCCAAATCAACATTCAACGCTCTTTTGGTAGAGGACGCTATTCGATTCGCTAACTACTTTAACGATAAGATGTCTGAAAGGGCATGTCTTAGAGCAGGGGTCTCAAACTCAAACTGGCCTGCGGGCCGCATTAGACTAGTATCATGAGCAGGCGGGCCGCAACATAAATAATTGTTTTCCAGAACATGTGGAGTCTGAAACACCGACGTTAATATTTATTTAATTAAAAACTCAACAAAACTAAAAAACATTTTATTTTAATATTTTAGCATTCATTATGCTGCTTTCTTACATTAAAATACTAAAATTAATGTTACTGTGAAATCAATCCATGTTTTGCCCACTTACCTGGCATCGTTTAGCATCAACCAAGGCATCAATGTTAGGTTTAATGTCCTGTGATGAAACCAGTCTTAGAGATGCTTGCAGATGTTCATCAGTAAGCCTAGATCTTAATGGCGATTTGATAATTTTCATGGAAGAGAAAAATTGTTCGCAAACATACGTACTTCCAAACATTGCTATCATCCTTGCAGCAGCAGAAAGTAACATAGGAAACCTTTCTTTTGAAACAAACTGATAAAATTCTAGAATTCCAACATCTGAATACTTTTGCTTCAATATGGAATCACACTGAAGATCTACTAATTCCATCTGCAGTTCCTCTGCTATATTTTCAATCTCAACGGCGAATGGTGTTGCAAAAAGCTGAAAATGTGGTTCAAGTGCCTTAAAATCGTTAAAACGTAAAACAAATTGTTGATGCAAATCTGAAATTATATCTGCATATTCTTTCAGGGATTGGTTTTCGACTTTTCCTAAGGAATTCAAAGTTGAGAAATGGGCTAAGTTGCCTACAATAAGCTGTCTTTGAAATAAAGACAATTTGACTTTGAATGATTTAACACTGTCATACATCTGTGTAATGACTTGTCTTTTGCCCTGAAGTTTTAAATTTAATGCATTCAAATGACCAGTTAAATCTGTCAGAAAGGCAAGGTCGCAAATAAACTTGGCATCAGTAAGCTGTGGAACCTCATTCTTTTTGAGTTTCATGAAAGAATAAATCTCTTCTCTAAGTGCAAAAAAACGATTCAGCACATTTCCTCGACTCAGCCATCTAACTTCGGTGTAATAAAGAATTTCCCGATATTCGCTTTCTATACTTGCTAGGAAAGAAGTGAACTGTCGGTGATTTAAGCCTCGTGAACGTATAAAATTGACCGTTTTCACAACCACATCCATGACACCCATCATTTTAATACTTTTGCTACACAGAGCTTCTTGGTGCACAATGCAATGTAAGCTAGTGAAATTATTATTTGGTATATTGAGGCTTTGTAGTTTGGTCTTCACCAATCCAACAACACCGATTGTTTGTGAACACATAGCTGGCGCTCCATCCGTGACCATTGATACAAGTTTGTTCCATGGTAATCCAGCTTTTTCAAGACAATCTTCCAATCCTTTAAATAAATCACGTCCCGTTGTGGTATTCTTCAATGGTACCAAGTCTAGAAATTCTTCCGTTACATTAAATTTACTGTCCACTCCTCTTATAAAAATTGCGCACTGTGAAGTATCTACCAAATCAGTACTCTCATCAAGAGCGATCGAAAATGCTTCAAAATCTCCAGCCTTTTCAATAAATTGTTTTTTCACATTATCTGCTAAATCGGTTATTCTGCTTGCAACTGTATTAGCAGACAGACTTATGCTTTCGAATAGTTTCTTTTTATCAGGAATTAAAATTTCGCTGGCCTTCAAAAAACATTCTTTTATGAATGGACCTTCTGTGAAAGGTCGCGATGATTCAGCTATCATCAGGCTTAGCTCAAAACTTGTTTTTACTGAATTTTCTGCAAATTGGCTTAAATTCGAAAAAAAGTTTCGTTGCTTATCAAATCCTATTTTAAGCTGGTTAACTTTTTCATCTCGAATTTTTCCAGTATATTTATCATATTTTTCACGATGCATAGTGTCGTAGTGCCGGCGAAGGTTGAACTCCTTTGGTACTGCGATAGTCTGCTGGCATATAAGGCACTGAATTTTATCTCTCGCCTCTGTGAAAAAATATAAATTCTCCCACTTCTCTTGGAAAACCCTTCTTTCATCAACGAGTTTTCTTTTTCTAGATAACGAAGTCATTTTGTGATGGGTATAAAAAATTTTAAATATGCCAATTATTATTTGTTGATTGAAATAACATTAAATTAAAATAAAAAAAATTTAAATTATGTAAAATATATGTATTTTTAATATAACTTATATTTTTTTAATTTAAATAATTTAAATAATAAAATCAATAATTTTTAAAATAAATAAACTGCTTTCGATAAGATTCATAAGAAAGACGTAATAAAGCCATTATTAAATTGTACTAGACGTCATATGTATAAATAAAAATAATTAAAGAGTAGTTTTAATTTATACAGCCAATTATGATTTTAATTGTTAAATAAGTTTGGTTAAATTACAAATCTATGTTTTTTCGTTGCGGGCCGCATGCGGCCCGCGGGCCGCGTGTTTGAGACCCCTGTCTTAGAGCTTCTTGTTTTAGCCCTCGCTTTTCTTTACTCACACAAGAGTTTTTCCATCACTTGATTATTGAAACCATAACGGTTATGGCATAACCCAACAATTTAAATAAATTTTCCTATTTGCTAAATTATTGGTTATCTGACAATGTCAAATTGACATTAAGTCTCACTCTGATAGTAATTAAAAAATATTTTAAAATAAATTTGTCAATCGTGAAATTATTTATAATAACAAGATATAAATAAAATTTGTAAGCAATTTCCGTAGTGTTTATTATTTGTTAAAATATTTCGACATAAATTAAGTTAATGCGAAACCCCAAGAAAAGAAAGATTCAATCAGAAAGGTATGGAAAAAGAAAAAAATTTGTTAAACTTCGTTAGGTAGAGCTATTTCATTAATTATTATTATTATTATTATTATTATTATTATTATTATTATTATTATTATTATTATTATTATTATTATTATTATTATTATTATTATTATTATTATTATTATTATTATTAATAATAATAATAATTTCATATTATTATTTCTTATTATTCTAATACATTTAGACAGCAAATAAAACTCTTGATACAGATCCGAAAACTGTGGAGGAATTTGTGGAACATTTAGAATTTATAAATAAAATTAATGCTGAAATGTTGTCAATGGATAAAGAGGCTAGAAGTATTAATCAAATGTTCACAATCATAACAAATTTCAAGGTCCCTATGGCTTTAGAGCAACTAGCTCTTTATAAAACACTGAATCATGCATTACAAAAACTAAAAGTAAATTTTAAGAAAATGGAATTTAATAACTTGTTTTCTTTAGAATAATGTTGTTTATTATGAAGCAAAAAAAGATGAAAATATCAGAAAATTCAGCGCAGATCTTGAGAAGAAAATTGAAGAGATAAGAATAAGAATTATGGAAATTAAAGGAAAGGTTTACATTTAATATTGTGCGAAATAAATTAAAATATATTTAGGCTAGAAACGCATCATTTTTGGATCAAAATCAAACTCAGTCAATAATACTTGATCAACTCGGCGCATTGAAAAACGAAGTTCGTGATTTAGGGAATAAAATTCGAAGCTATTCCAACTACCAAGAGCGATTTGGATCATCTTTATCAAAAGCTGCTTCAAAATCTCGCCTGAGACAACAGTAAGAAAATAAATGACTCTATTCAACATTAAATGCCATTTAGATTCGACCTATTCCCTGGCAACACTGCTTCCAATCTTCAAGAAGACGTAGAAGAAGTAGAAAGAGACATATCAATGAGATATTTGTTGTGGGAAACGAAATCTGAGTGGGAAAGATGGTATGACAATTTCATAGTTAAGAAGTTAGACGAAACTGAAGTGAATACTGTTCGACAAACCGTAAGTCGAACTAATCATACAGTTGGAGTTCTTGAAAAAAGTAATCCGTTGTTATTTTATTGTCTAATTTGTATTTCGAAAAGTATTCATCGATAAGCTAAAGTTTATTATGAATTTTTTTTAGAGGTAAAACTTCTCCATAAAGCTAAAGTTTCAACTTTACGTTAATAGTGCAACATGCATAGCAAATGACTACCTATCATCTCCGTACTCAAGTTCTTTGTCAACTAAAGGGATTGATTAATATTAGTGAGTTTAATAAGGAATTAGTGACCAATGTGGATGCAAAGATTAATGTATTGTTTATTTTGCTGTATTTGAATTAAATGTAAAATCAAGTTAAATAAGAATGTAATAAATTTAATTAAATAAAAAATGCAGCATCAGGTGTAATTGATCGAACAAAAGTTAAGAAACAACGCAATCAAGTGTTTTATAGGCTCTATACACTATAACAAGGCCTAAAAAACTAGCTTCACCATCAGTTCACACTACTCAACCTGAGGGTACCCAATTTCATTGTCACTACTTCTACGTCACTTCGTACGTTATTAACCAAAGCTTGAATAACATCTTATTTTTAGTAGACACCGGCTCAGCCCTATCGATTTTACCAACACTCAATTTTTGCAAACTGATCTCGTTCTGAATTGAAACTTTTTTTTGCTAATGGCACCACTGTCAGACCATATTCCCAAATTATACTCAATTTTACAATTTCTCTCCTAACCAATTCGTACTCACGGTCTTACACCATTGCTGACACAAAAAGACCGATCCTTGGAGCAAACTTCCTCAATCAATATAAACTACTTGGGCTCGCAGGAAATTTCTGACCTCTCCCGAAACAAACCATATTACAACAATGATTTCGAAAAATATGCCATTAACAATAACTCCATCATTCTTAAACGAGAACTTTCCATCTTTTTTATCAAAGCATCGAGTTATAAACAACAACTCAGACTAACCAAGCCATGTGATTGCAACAACAACAAGCGCGCCGAGAATTGTCTCAAGATGGCCGAATCTCTACTGAAAATGAATTTCCTATGTTAGAAAAACAGGGTATTTTAAGAAGTTCTTCATCTCCATGGCATTTCCTCTTCAAAATGTTGAGATAGAAAGGTGACTCACTCAGAATTTGCTAATGCCTCAAACATACCTATATATCTGTTCTTACTCAACTCAAAAACAATACACTCGAGTCTTTAGATTTCTTTTCCTATAAACTAAGTACAGTTCAAACTCGATATTCGACATTTGACGGAGAACTTCTTAGATTACTCCTTTCAGTCAAACATTTTGAACATTTGTTAATTGGCAAAAAATTCGTAGTGGTCACTGATCACAAACCTCTATTACACTGTCTCTCAATGAAAAACTCTTCTCCGAGATCATACAGGTCAATTAGCCACCTTTCCGAATTTGACCTAAGTATATATCACATTGCGGGTGCAGACAATATAGTGGCAGACTTTTTTTCGCGAATCGAAATTTGCAACCTTTCCTATGAAGCACGCTTTGACATAAAGATACTAAGACATAACAAATCAAAGCAAGATGAATTAAAACTTTTCATGACCCTCCAATTCTTCATCCGCGTCATGTACTTGGTGAAGCTATTAGACAGATAGTGTTTAAGGCAAGTCACCATACCACTCACTGTGGAACTCGAGCAACATGAATCATTACGTACAAAAGTAATCTAACCATTTATGCACAAAAGATGTGAAAATATAGTGCAAATCGTGTTTTAGCTCCCAGAAAAATAAAATATTACGCCACACCGCCCCTCGACTTATACATTATTCTACAGGCAGTCGGTTTGATACTGTCAATATTGATATTGTAAGTCCTTTACCTCCTTAAATGGTATATACATATATATTAACTATGATAGATCGTAATACTAGATGACCAATGCGTTCTACAACTACCGAAAAAATTGTCAAAATATTTGTCAATAACTGAGTTGCCTTCCAAAATATATAATAACTAATCAGAGAAGACAATTTAATTTTCATTTATTTGCTTTACTGACAAAATCTATGGAATCACAACGACTTTGGACGACTGCTTTCAATCCTCAGACTAACAATTTAGTGGAAAGATTTCACAGAACATTAAAGAACTCTCTACATACTCTCTCAATATGTCACGACTGGTCACTCATACTATCGGGGTGGAGAAACATTCCCAATAGTCGCTATAGAGCATCCTCAACACAACTTCTCTTTGGATCTAGCACTTCATTAGTAAATGATCTGTTATACCCAGAAGCATTAACAGATGATAAACAGCTAAAACAGCCATGAAATATTTCCGAAGCCTTAACATGACATCAAACTCCATCGACAACCTAAAAATATACATCCCAACTAACTTATTCGAATCAAAGTATGTTTGGCTTTTATTACGGACCTTTCGAAGTAGTAAAGGTACATCCCGAAAACTATATTATAACAATCATTGTTCATAACCGCCACAAACCTGTAAATCTTTGCAAAGTCAAACTCTCTTTTCATTTAGATGACTGAGATGATTCTAAGCAATGGAGATAATCATTTTTTGTAGTGTTGTTCCACTCTTTATAAGGTGGGGCTGTATGTGATGAATACATCATTTAAAAGTTAAGTTAAATAAATTATTTTAATGTTACACAAATATTGAATTAAAAAGAAACTTGTTTAAATAATTAATTAGATCGAATAAATCGTGCAAAAACAATTTTTCAAGTTATTCGTTTTTCTAATTGAATTAATTACTTATTTCCAATTTTTATATCATGGCTTCAAATCAGCAACATGAGCGTCTAGTGAGTGGCAGAAATCGAGAACAAACAATTAGAACAATAATAGAGTGTTTAAAAATAAAATTTATTTTTTATTAAAATTAATAATTTATTTAGTTTCTAATTTTTAAAAATTCTTCGAATAAGAAATTTAAAATCTAATTAGTTTTTTTTGTTTTTCGACAGTGAACCTGGCAAAATATATGATGTTGGGAATGGCGTTTTTTAATAAAAGAATTATTTTTCCCAAAACTTCATTGAAAGGCGCTAATAGGATTATGTCGGGATCTTTTATTTTACAATACTATTAAAAATTTTTTTTTCTTTTTTTCAAAATTTCATTCAAAATAGAGGTAAAGAATTTAATTTTATTTATCTAAATTGTAATATAAAATAACGATTTCAAATCGTCAAGGTTTACCGCCAAACGAAATTCTACCTGCAGTGAAGGCTCTCGTCACCGAATGTAAATCTAGTCTACCCGTAATAATAGCTTTAAGGAATCCCAATTTACAACTCCGGCATTGGCATAAAATTGAGAAAATGATTGGGTTGTCTCTGACAAAAAACAAAAATTTCACCATCGGAGAGCTGATTTCATCCAAAGTAAACAACTTAAAGATTAAAAAAAATATTTTGTTTTCAATTTCACAGATTCTTCAATATAAACAAATAATAATGGAAATTTCTGAATTTGCAAATAATGAAATGACTCTGGAACAAATGTTGACAAAAGTTTTTTTTTATTTAATTCTTTTTCAGTTACTTTCAATTGATTTAGGTGAAAGATGTTTACGCAGTTTTAGAATTTCGATTAGTCAGTCATATAAATAGGGATACTTGGATCATTACGGGGGTCGATGACATTAATGTTGACCTCGAGGAAAGCCATATGACTATCAGCACAATCAAAGGTTCAAAATATGTGGATCCTATTCGAACTCAGGTGAAAAATGTTAATGACTTCATCCGTTTTACATATAAATAAAGAGTTTATCCAGTTATGTCTACACAATACTTTTTGTTTGACTCAATTATATTTAAGTTTTTTTCCAACATTCATTTATTATTTACAATTTAATACTCTCGTTTTCCTCCAAATTTAAACAACTAAGGCGTGGTAATTATTTATATTGATATAACTATTACTTTAATTAATTATAATATGATATAACTTAATATCAATTTTAATATACAAATTTAACACAAACATCTATTTCAACTAACTAATCACACTTTATAACAGGGGCGTCCAACACCCGGACCACCGAGGTCTTATATGCGGCCCCTACGTTATCCCAAAAATATTTGTCACTCCATGTCACTCCACGTGAAGCGTGAATGTGTCCGAATGGCTATTTTCGCGTGAAGGTAAAAAAATTTTAAATTCAAAGTTTTAAATGGCTCAATTTTTTTAAAATTATAAAATTATTTTGAAATTCTAATTAGATCGAGTAAATCGTGCAAAAAAGAATAATTGTTTTTTTATTGTGGACCGTGTTTTTTCAAAATCGTGTAGAAAAACATTTGAGTGTATATTATTTTGAAAAAGGAGTTTTACAATTTTAAAAGAATCAGTAAAACAATTTTGTTATTCTTCACATTTTATTTTCAACTACAAATAAATGTTCTCTCCAGTCGAATACTAAATGAAGCTAAACTTTAAAAAGGGAATTTTATACTACAATATGAAGTATTTTATTTAAATATAATTATTTTCATTTTGACGAAAGATCAAAATATGTTTGGTGCATAGAATTCAATTTTTGATTTTTGTCAAAATGAAAATAAATGACATATCATCAAAAAAAAACAAATCGAAAGTGACCATAAAAAATGAAATAAATAACATGGATTTTTACAATAAACATATATAAAAAATATAATTTGGGAATTATGGTAATAGAGAAATAGTTCCGAATCTTGGAATTCTCGGATCCTGGATCCCAATATTGCAATCCCTACATTGAATATATTACTTAATGACAGCTGTATAATATGAGATTAAATTAGATATTTTTTGGCTTTGAATTCATAAATTCTAAAATGCTGTAACGAAACAGGTTTTTAAGTTAAACGATATTCAAACTTTTTACATAACATATCCTTATTTAGTGTCAATAGATCCAGATTAAAAGCCACTGTCAGTAGTTGTAAAGTTTGCAACATTCTTACTTTATAAAAATCAAAATACTTTACTATTCATAAAACACCTAAATTTGAAATTTTTCTCTTTTTCTTGTGCGAATAAGTTGTTTCCTGCCGAAAAACTAAAGACAATCACCGCATTAGGCAAAGTTCCAGCTGGTAAATATTAAAATGGAGAGGGGGGGAGTAGGCATCAAATAGGCGAAACAGTAATATAATTTGAAGGAATTTTTTATAACATATTTCGTATATTTTCATCTTTACTCTAGGTCGAAGATTGGGAAAGAAAACTATCGCACACAGCAAAAGTTTTAGACGAATGGATAAATTGCCAAAAACACTGGTTATATTTGGAACAGATTTTTGGAACAGTCGATATTCAGCGACAATTACCCAATGAAGGCCGCCTTTTCCATGAAGTGGATTGTGAATGGCGTTCCTTAATGCAGCAAACCAAAGAAAAACCGCTAGTCTTGAAATGTTGCACAAAACAGGTTTGATAATAATAAATGAAAAATCTCAAATGATAAATATTCAATTTCGTTTTTAGGGTGTACTTCAAATTCTCCAAACCTGTAATACTAAATTGGAAAAAATACAGAAATCTTTAGAAGACTATCTTGAAACGAAAAGAATCATTTTCCCACGATTATTCTTCCTTAGTAATGATGAATTGCTTGAAATATTATCCAGAGCTCAGGATCCGGAAAATGTTCAAAGACATTTAACAAAATTGTTTGCGAATGTTCATAAATTACAAATAGATTCTAGTTCATCTCAATCTCATTCAATCACTCATATTATTAGCTATGAAGGCGAGGTTTTCCCCATGCCAAGGTTAATTAATAACATTATATATAATTAAAAATTATTATTGATGTCATTGTTTTTTTTATTTTTGGTCGAATAAATTATATTAACTTGTGCAATATGTCTTTTAAAATAAATGGACAAACAAAAAAAAATCGTATTTATTCCTGTAAATTAACTACAGACTTAATTCTACGTTTATTGTGAGCGGCTGGTTGCGTTTAGTTGGTATTTGGTGTGGCTTGATATTTTTACTAAAAGAAAAAGAAATATAAAAATCGGTAAGCACGAGGAAAAAAATATTTTATCCCTATTAGCTACGGGTATTAATAAAATCCATAACTAAAACTATATTAACACATTTATTATTAAAATACAAATATTGTTAAAACAAATTATAACGTTAATTTGTTTCAGGAGTTTCTAAAAAATAATAATTAATGTATAAGTAAGGATTTCAACATACAATCAAACATGCACAACATCATATCATTATTTTAATACAAATTACGAAACGCCTCACAATCCCGATGTTTCCAAACTGAGAATGTATCTTTAAAACATTAGGCTAATGTATAATTTTCGGCATGGAGTTTTTCTATTTAGAAATATCTTCATTTTTCTATACTATAGATCAGTGGTTCTCACGTAAAATTTGTAAATCTATAGTATAGATTGATGAATGTTTTACTTAATACAACTTTTCAGCACTCTCCTATTCACTAAACCCCTATTAAGTAGTTCATTTTTGGTTTTTCAAAATTTTGTAAAATTATTCCCTTCTATCTTTTATAGAGGTATATTTATATAGTTATAGTTACATTCAACGTTCCCTCTTATTTTCTTTTCAATGAGCCCGAATTTTAAAACTTGACTATGTCGTGTTCTTAGATGAGCCATGTAAAATATTGGACCAAGGATCAAAAATTTGTAGTAGTGGAGAAAATTTTAGTTTTTTTTAAATTAAGTTAAATATTTTGATAGAAAAATAACATGTAGTCGAAATTTTTTATATTTTAATTTGTAATCAGCAAATTTGTTTGTTTCTGCATCATTAGTTTGAACATTTTAGTTGCTTCGTTTTTATTTAAATTATTTTTTAAATTTGCCATATAATATTCTTTTTTTCAGAAATATCCGTGTCAGAGGATTAGCTGAGCAATGGCTAGCAACTCTCGAACAAGGCATTTTTGAAGGGGTTAAGCGGTCGGTAATTTTATTGTAAATGATAGTTTATTTCATATTCTTATCAGTCAAATCAAGCGTTGCTTAATTGAAATGGACCAAAAGCAGTTCGTTGATTGGGCTCTTAACAATTTTGGACAGTCGATTTTAGTATCTGTATGAAACTTAGAAATTATCGAAGTTTATATTATGTTTTATTCATTTAGACTCAAGCTAAATTTTCACAAAACGTAAGTCGTGCATTGAAAGGAACTACAGACCCTGAATCAACTGACTTATTGACAATATCATCAATTACTTCGGAACTTATTCGAAATCTTGAACTTTTAGCCGTTACAGTTTCTGAGGATATTGTTAGCTATAAACGATTAGCTTTAGAAGCAATGATTGTGATAAACGTACATAATAGAGATTCAGCTCAGTCTCTTTTGGAAAATGATGTTAAATCTGAATTAGATTTCGAATGGAAAAAGTAGATTATTCTGACTTTCAAATTTATTTTTAATATTATATTCTCCTATGTGCTTTTTTGATTCATAATTTGAAAAGTTTTACTCTTTACTATTTTTTTTACTTTATAATAATTTTGTATTTGCTGAAAAACTTGACAATGAATCAGTAAAGATATCGATGTTTTATTTTTATTATTCACTAATTTTCGGCATTGCCTTATTCAAGTGATTTTGATTTGAAAAAAAAGGCAGCGCCGAAAATTAGTGAATAAAAATAAACATCGATATCTTTGCTGATACATAGTCAAGCTTTTTAATAAATACAATATCAATTGTAAAGAAATCAGTGGTGAAATTTGAGAAAAGTTCTTATAATTTTATACTAATATTTATTATATTTAAAATCAGTAAAATAGTTAATTATTTTCACCATTGATTTATTTTAATTTTCTATTATTAAACTTTTTTATTTCTTATCAGATTCTGAAGCCAAATATTTATCCGTTGTCTGAAAAGAAATGAAGATTAAGATTATTAAATTCCGAATTCATTTTGGCCTCATTAATCTTCAATATTAACCCAAATTATTATAATTTTGATATCATCTAACAGAGCTCTGATTAAAGTTCACGAAATCATAAATTTAGTAAAATATTTTTTAATTAAACTTTTTGTACTTTTATTTTGAATCTCAAATTGCTTATATTTTAATTTAAGTTTTATTTCTAAATTTAACTTTTAAAAAATTGTATCAACCTTTTTTTGGTTAAATTTAAATTGTATATTTATTATAAATTATATATTATTTTTATTTCTAACATTTTTAATTTTTTTGGGTTTTCACCTTTAAAACCCTCACAACGATAAATGAAATATAAGAGATTAATGAAGGAAACTATTAAGTTGGTAAATAAGGAATGTCGTTTTCAACATAGTTGAACTGTAACGTATAATATTTATTTAAATGCTTCATTATTTAATGTCATATTGTTTATCGCTACAATTTAAATGCACACTATTTTAATGTATTTGCACACTATAAATGCTAACTATAAATAATAAATGCTAACTATAAATAATAAATGCAAACTATAATAAATAAAAGCTAACTATAATAAATAATTGCTAACTATAAATAGTAATTCTAACTATAAATAAATTATTTTCTAACTATGTTTGTTTTATTCATAATAAATACTTCTTTGTCGTTATAGCAATGGTGGAATTTAAAAAAAATTCAGAGTTTGACTTTGTTCCAGAATACTGTTCTTCAGGAAATGAAGATGAAGAACACGTTTTAAAACTTGAAACTCGAAGGAAAAAAATTTGCAAAGACTGGAAAAGAGCAAATGCATTTGCAAGTTCAAATGAAGCTGAGGATTTTGTAAAAAACGAAAAAGTGTGGTCTTGTTTTCGGACAAATAAAACTGAAGAGGGGAAAAAGAGGTTTTTCCGCTGTAATCGTGTTAAATTTCGTGGGGAACAATGTTCAGCCTCAGTTTACTTGTGGTACGAGTCCAGCACTAGTGATGTTGTTCTATACAGATCAGGACATGCACATGATTGTGACAACATCAAAACAAGAACAACAATGACAGATACCGTCAAAACTGAAATTGACAAATTGTTTGCTTTAAAATTGAAACCAAAAGCAATGTTAGAACATTTGTCTAACGAAAAATTACCCCTTCCGAGTCAAACACAACTCAATAATCATCTGGCATCCTTGAGAAAGTCCAAATATGGTGCCAACATCATTAGCCTTGGAGAATTAAATCAGTGGTTGCAAATTCATTCAGCTGTTCCAGAAGCAGATAACAAAGCATTTGTTGTTGCATATGAAATTAAATATGAGGACACTGGATATTTCCGGTACTTCATTTCATCCAAAACAATGTTGAAAATGGCTTTAAACGCTGACGACATTCATGCAGATGCTACATACAAACTTGTATGGCAAGGCTTCCCTGTTCTTGTTATTGGTACAACAGATCGCATTCGCCAGTTTCATTGTTTTGGTATTGGAGTATGCACCGATGAAAAAACTGAGGACTTCAAATTTTTGTTTACTGCATTGAAGAATGAAGTTCCTAAAATCTTCAATGCTTCCTTCAATCCAAGCACATTAATTTCTGATGCATCAAAAAGCATCCAAAACTCTTTCATAGCAGTGTTTGGCAAAGACGTATTGGTGATTATGTGCTGGGCTCATATTAAAAAAAATGTTCAGAAAAAAGTGGATTCTTTGATTCCAAAAGATGCAAGACAGGAAATTTTGTCTGACATTGATTCTTTGCAACTCAGTCAATCCAGAGAAGTTTTTGAAAAAGCATCAATTTTATTCTTGAAAAAGTGGAAGGCAAACAAGGAGTTTGTCGAATACTTCACAGCTGAATGGCTGAAATCAAATAAAAATTGGTTTGAAGGTGCCAAAAAACTAACACCTAGCACAAACAATGCCCTTGAGGCATACAACCGAGTCATGAAAGATGAAGATTCTATGAGAGAGCGAGTCTCACTATCAAGATTTACTGTTTGATTGGTTGATTGGATTGAAAGGTGGTCCAACAATTACGAATCTGGAATTAAAGTCATCAAAACCGAACCAGAAATTGACTTGGAACTTTGGACTAGCTCATACCAGTGGGCAAAGTTGAAGAAAACCATTTCTCCAGAATCAACAGAGAGTGGTGTTGTTTACAAAATTGCTGCAAAAGATTTGACAGAAACCTACGATGGAATTGACAACTGTGAAACGTTTGATGAGTTTAAAATTAATGCATTTCTTTCATGGACTACTATTTTACCAAAAGATCAAAATGACTGGATTAACGGAGACTGTAACTGCCCTTCTTTTTTTAAAAAAATGCTTTGCAAACACATTGTTGGATTAGCTATTCGACTATGTTGCGAAAAATGTTCCAATTGGAACCAAAAGAAAGAGAGGTCGCCTTGCAAAAGCAAGAAAAGCATTGCTGTTGCAGTAGAACTAAAAATTTATTATATCTAGTGCAAATAAAATGCAGCCATCATACAAAACATTTTGTTAAACCATTTTTTAAATGTCTATAAATTGTTGTATTTAAGCATTCACAATAAATTGTAATCTCTATGCTTTTTTATTCATTGAAATATATCTGAAATTTTTATTTTATAATGTATAAATATTTTTGAAAATAGTGTGCAAATATTTATTTTTTAGTTTGCACAACATAGTTAGCAAATATCGATTTTATAGTGTGCAAAAATCATTTTTTTAGTTTGCAAAATATAGTTAGCAAATAAGTATTTAATAGTGTGCAAAAATCATTTTTTTAGTTTTCAAAAAATAGTTAGCAAAAATCAATTTTATAGTGTGCAAAAATTATTTTTTAGTTTGCAAAAATAGTTAGCGAATGTTAATTTTTTAGTGTGCAAAATGGGATTATTTAGTTTGCATTTAATTAGGAGCCATTGTTTATCAATTAAAACCTTGAATCCTGCTCAGTAATTTGATAACAATTTTTTATATTGGTAATGTTTATATTTTTATAAGAAATTTTTTCAATTTTCACCTCTGATTTCTTATAAATTGAAATTGTATTTATTAAAAAATTGACTATGACACTATTGCCGTTATGAAGTGTCGTCGACGCTGATTATTCGTAACAGAAGCGACCCGTTTCTATATCGCATTATAATATGTGATAAGAAATGGATCCTGTATGATAACTGACGATGATCGACTCAGTGGTTGAATCAAAATGAAGCACCGAAATATTTTGCAAAACAGGAATTGCATCAAAAAAAGATAATGTTGACCGTTTGGTGCTCACAAGTCGGTCTGATTCATCACAGTTTCCTGAAATGGGGCAAGAGAATTACGGCAGAGATATACGTTCGTGAAATCGATGAAATGCTTAATACACTTCGGTCTATATGGCCAATTTTAGTTTTCAGAAAGGGCCCAATACTTCTACATGACAACGCTCGCCCTCTCAAAAGTAACCCGGCAAAAATTGAAGGAGCGTGATCTTTGTTTTATCCATCTGATTCGCCAGACCTGGCACCAACGGATTTCTATTTCTTCAAACATCTCAGCAACTTCCTACTCAAGAAATGGTTCAAAAAACCAAGGTAATGCTGAAATGGCCTTAAACGAGTTCATCAACTCCAGAACTCCTGATTTTTATGTGTCTGGAATTAACAAACTTGTTTCTAGATGGCAAAAGTGTGTAGATAGTAAGGGATTTTATTTTAATTAATAAACTTTATTATGAAATGAGCTATTTTTTTAAAGTCAACCAGTAAAACCGACATTTCTTATTTACAAACCTAATATTTTATTTATTTAATAGAAAAAAATTTATATCAACATGTCCTTTTAATTCGATTTACTCTCAGAACTTTTGTTCAACATATAACCCATATATATAAATTTTAATTTAGACAAATTAGATATTTGTGGAATGAATTTTCAAGTCAATGTCAAGTCACTCAGATTGATTCGTACTTTGAATATGGAAATGAATATCTAGGATGTTCTCCAAGACTTGTTATTACACCTTTGACGGATCGATGTTATATGACTATGACAGGTAATAATTAATTTTATAATTTAATTACAATTTAAAATGTATTTATAATTTCATTCCGTTTTTAGATATCTCGGTATGTGACATTTAATTTAACCGTAGGACATTTAAATGCATTGAACAATCCTTAACCCTTTCCTGCCCATTTTTTTTATTTCATGTGCACACAGTATAAGTTATGTGACAGCACACTGATAAATACAATTGATGTTGTGTCATTTAATACAATTTTTATGCGTATTCAGCATTGTCAACTGTTATAAACACATCTAGCTTCAATTCACATTAGTTGTTGCCAACATTTTTTATCGTCAAAAGACACAAATCGATTTTTGAATTAATGATTCCATTTGGAATCACTGGGCCGGAAATGATTAACACTTAAATGCATGCATATTGACCCATATATATGTTTATTATCCAAATCAGTGATTCATAAAGTGGTCTATATCGACCCCCAGGAGTCGATGAGAACCTGCAAGGGGTCCATGCCAGAATGCATAAAACTTAACATGTTTTTTTATTTTTTCCCACTGTACTTCATTACAGTTAGAAATTTAAATCTTTCAGTAGCAGAGGTCTACCCAAAACCGAAAAACATGGCAAGTGGTCTACGAGAGGAAAAAGTTTGAGAACCTCTGATTCAAATAATCTTATATGTAGGTTTTAATCTTAAACAAAAATGGGAAGAAGATGTTAACTTAAATAAAAAAAAGCTGCCATTTTAAAATTTTGATAAGAGTTCTGGGGTTAAAAGGGCACTTGAATTAATTTAATATAATTTAAATCCATATTAATTCAAAACTAACCAAATAAATAAACTAATTTAAGTCAATTCAAATAATTTTTAAATTATTTAAAATGAATATACATTAATTCGAAAGAATCTCATTCAAATTAAATTATTATAATTTAATTAAAGTTTTAAAATAATTTAAATCAATTCATAGCACTTTTAATTAATTTCTATTAATTTGATTTGAATAGTTTTTAAATTATTCTATATTTATTTGAAGTGAAATGAATGAATTTAAATGTTTTTTAAATGAAATTAAAATAATCAAAATAAATAAAAATCAATTCCAATTATTTTATATTAATTTGAATTAATTTATTTATATAAATAAAACAAAACGAATCACTGTTTTTAGTTGAATTTTAAATGAAAATAATTTTTTTTAAATATTATTTGAATCACAATCATAAATGGGAATCATTTTTCTTGGAAATTGTATAAAATATTTTAAGGGGTTTTTACTTTTTCTTTCAGTATGAAAAAATTTCTTTGACTACTATATTTCATTAATTTAACTTCATAGAGTTTTCAATTTCAAAAATAAAAATTCTAATTCAGGAGCTCTGAATTTCAATCTCGGAGGATGTGCTAAAGGTCCAGCTGGGACAGGGAAAACGGAAACCATAAAAGATTTATCAAAGGTTATGGGTCGACAATGTGTTGTATTTAATTGTTCTGATAAATTGGACAACTCCACAGTTGCCAAACTTTTTTCTGGTGTCATCCAAGTTGGTTCATGGTGTTGTTTTGATGAATTCAATCGAATGAATTTGGAGGTTTTATCAGTTATTGCTGCTCAAATATATTCTATTAAAGCTGCGAAAGATTCTAAATTTGAAAGGTAAAATGATTCAAAGAATTAATTTTAATGGTACATTAAGATACTTTTATAAAACTTTTCAGATGAAAATAATTAGTGAATCATAATTTAACATATTTTTCAATTTCAAATAAAAAAAAATAAATTGTTTTTTTTGAATTATTATAATTACCAGGGCCTGCTCAGAGTTCGAGACTTCGGGTATTTTTCCCGAGGCCCCGCGCTTTCTTATTTCTAACAATTATTAGCAGCTAGGGCAAGTTTTTGACACCAAACGTAACGCAGTTTTTCCAAATTAAAATTAATTAAAAATTATCTAAAATCAACCATGCAACAAGATATGTTAGAAGGGGTGGTTATGCTGTCAATAGAGCAGGAGGTAACAAAACCGATAAATTTTGATGATATTATCGAGGAATTAACAGTAAAAAAAGTTTGTACGAAATAAGAATAAAAAATATTATGTAATAAATACATATTTCATTAAATAAATTGATAAAATTATGTTCTTGTATCTTTTCTTCCATTTTGGGAAAAAGCCCGCATTAATTATTTTCCCGAGGCCCCGAAAAACCCATAACCGGCCCTGATAATTGCATACGTATTATTAATATAGTAATCTTATAACAGTAAATTACAACTCGTTAGTTCCTTGAATATAATTGGTCCGCGTGAAAATAGATTTGATTGGAAGCAAATAATTTTTTTAAGTTTAGAATTCTCAGAAATTGTTTTTAAGCCTAATTTGTAAAGCTGTTCTGAATGATAACACCAAGTTAAGATTGAATTGACCAATTAGTGCAATATAATGATATTAAAAAAAATTGAAAAATATTGGCCCACGTGAGTTGTTTTTTAATTTTAGACATACTGTAAAACCATAGATTTCATTCTTACAGTGAAGTAGTTATTAAAAGTATACGTCAACGTTACCATTCACTATCAAAGTCGAAGATTATGAGAAATGGATCATGGATTTATGTATGGAAATGTTTTTACTGGTGTTCTTAGGCAAATCGTCAATAGTATGAATCCTCATTTATGCTAAATAGAAAACATCGGACTATAGTCAAAAACTAAATTAAGATAAAAGAAGGCTTAAGGATTTTTTATCACAAGCTATTTAGCTTATTCTCAATGTGACATTCAAATCTTTAACTTAATTCCAAATGTTCAATCGTTTAGAAAATTTACATACTTGTGTATTTCTTATGACAATAGATGTATTTTATCAAAGATTTTCAATTAATTGTGTAGTGGAATCAGAATTAAATTTTTAAAATTAAAAAGCATTTGGTCGAGAATGTGGCAAAATTAGATCACCCCATGAGGCAGACAAATAAAGATCTCTCGGCGGCGCCTAGTGCAATGAGGATTACTGAGTGCCTTTATTTAGTGGCACCTGAGAAAATGACTACCTATATGCTAAAGACTAATAACAACTTTTTATTTATTATAAAAAATTAATTTCATCTTAATTTTTAAAATTGAATTAAATCTTGTACTCAAGCGCATAAACGGCGCATTTTTTAGATTCTCTTATAAGTAAAAGTCACTTTTTACATTTAATAGTTTGATATTAAAAGAAAATCTTTCAAATTTTTCAGATTTATTTTCGAAACTAAAGAGATCAAGTTGAATCCGTATTGTGGAATTTTTATCACCATGAATCCATCATACGCTGGGCGGGTTGAACTGCCTGACAATTTGAGTTTCCTTTTCCGTCCAGTTGCCATGATGGTTCCGGATTATGTTTTAATTTGTGAGGTTATTCTATTCTCAGAAGGCTTTATAACAGCAAAAGTGCTGAGTAGTAAAATAACGAATCTTTATAGATTGTGCAATGATCAATTATCTTATCAACAACACTATGATTTTGGGTTGAGGTCGATAAAATCTGTGCTCATTTTAATGGGACACTTACGACTTGAAAGGGTTTTGATGTCAGAAACTGCCCAGTTGAATGTTGACGAAGAGATGAACATTCTTATTCAAGCTATCAAGATATCCAATCTACCGAGACTCATAACGGATGATTTACCTCTGTTCAAATCTATAATGAGTGATTTATTTGGAAATTTCGATGAAGTTCCTGAGAATGATAAGTTACTGGAGGTATTTTATTTTCTATTTTTTAATCCTAATTTTGTTTATGAAGAGATGTATTGAATTGAGTTATAAAGAATTGGGGTATGAAGTATGGCCTGATCAAATTGAAAAAATCAAATATCTCAATTCTCAATTAAAATCGAGACACGGGGTGATGCTATTAGGACCATCAGGTATTTAAAATATTAATATTTATTAATTAGTTTCAAGAATATTTTGCTATAATCCAGGATATGTACAAATAGATCCACGTCAAAGTTTGTGGAATTTAGTTTGAGCGATAAAAGTTTGCATGAATATTTTAACCGTTTGCGGACGGAATTAATTTTAATAAGTAGTATATATTTTAGCATAATTTTTTAGTATACGAATGCCCGATATCGTGGTATGATTTTTTTATAGTTTGGCCAGCACATTGTAGAACGTCTGGAACAAAATTCGTGTCCAGCAGTGCTGGCCTACCGTCCGCAAACGGTTAAGTTCTTGAAGTTTGAATTTTTTATTATTCGTCGATAAGGTTTAAAAAATATATAAGAAATAATTTCAAAAATTGAAAAGATTAATTAAAATTAAAATTGAAAAAATATTATCATTCCTGATGTATTTTTTTGCAAAAATGAAGTCTCCTTGGAAAAGAAGTTAAGTGCTGCGATTGTTTATAATGAATTCTAATGATTTCTATATATTGTAAATTTTAATAATTAATATATTAACACTGACTTCAATCAATCGCTGAGCTGAAAATTAATTATCATGCGAGCATGGCGAATTTATCCAAAGCAATTCATAGCGAGTTGGATTATTATTTTAATTTTCACAAGTCGAGTGTTGTACAATATATAACTTGTTGATAACACATATCTGCCATTAGCAGATTCAATTTTAGTCACATTCGAGTGATATAGTTTTAGATAAGTAAGTTGAAAATAAATTAGAGGAGAATTGAAGAGCGTGTATAATTATATCCTGATGAATTTAATCAAGAGCACGTTTAATTATTCATGTGCTTTGGATTAAATGCCACAACTGTGTATATTTGCATGCATTGAGCACTTTTTACATTTTTTTACCTATAGTATATTCAATTTATTATCCTAACAGTCGACGCCATTATAGTGCAAGTAATTAAAATACAAATTAAAGTTATTGAATTTTTTATTTTTTTTTGAAATGTACTATCAAATATCAAAATAATTGTAAAATAAATAAAAATTATTTAAGGACTATTAATGCATATTATAATTTTAAAATTTTTTCTATTTTATTGCAAAATCGTTTGCAAAAAAACTTATGCTAAAATGTAGGTGATTATAAAAATCATTATATCTTCAGTAAAAATAACACTGTGTTTTAGAACTTATAAAATATGAAACAATCTCGTGGCCTTAGACAAAGTCATTATATCATTTCAAGGGCAATGTTTACAACTCTAAACGACAAATGCTTTTTTTCCATGCCTTTATCAGAAAAAAAGGTAGAAAAGCTCATGAAAAATCATTGAAAGCCGAAATACAGGGGGAAATGACATCAAAGTTTATGCGAAACTACTTTTATAAAACTACTTTTCAAAATCAAACACAAGTTAAATTTTATCCTAAAACAATATTAAATGACTTTTTTGTCATATTTTTGGAATAAAATTAATGAGATTCAATTAATTATTTTCAATATAATTATTTATCAATTTTAGCAAGTGGAAAAACTGTGATTCGCTCAATTTTACAAAAAGCATTGACTTTATTACCATTGATAAATTCACCAACAGAAAAAGAAGATTGTGACAAAAATGAAACGTCCAAAAGCATTCAAGTAAACATTATTATTATTATTATTATTATTATTATTATTATTATTATTATTATTATTATTATTATTATTATTAATTATATTTGTTAAAATATAATTTTTCTCAGACTTCGTCAAATCGTCGTGCTAAAATCGATGTTCAGGTGGTCAACCCTAAAGCTATATCTATCAACCATTTATATGGATTTATTAATCCCAATTCACTAGAATGGGTTGAAGGTATTATTCCAATAGTGACGAAGAAAATGATATCGTTGTCCAATAAAAATCAAAACGTATTAAATGATCAATTGTCAACAGATAATTCTGAAAAGGGGAATTCGAACCAAAATGATTTACAAACTCCTTTAAATAATGAACAAGGTCAAAGAAAAGAAAGACGCCGAAGTTCTTTATTAAATATGGCAATAATCAGAAGATTATCGGTAAAAGTTATTGTTAATTAATATTAATATTATTATTACATCTCGATTTACACGAGAGATTGGTTTGGCAGAAAGCCGTGTAAATCTAAAAAATAAATAAAATTCTTAATTTAACGGCTGTTTTTTAGTAATTCATTTATTTCAACGTAAAATATAAATAAAAAATTAGTAATATCAAATAAAGCTTAAAAAAATAATTTTAATCACAAAACGTAAAATTAATCACATATAAAATTAAAAATCAAAATCATTTCAAAGATTCAATAACTATTATCAGTATCGCAAAATATAACTCTTTTTTTCTTGATTGACTGCCGTTCACTTTTATTAATAAAAATCATTTGTGGTGATTGTGGTTAGATAACTGATAGATAGGGATAACTTCTGCTTTAGAAGACTTACGAAAAAAAATCGTAATTAACGACTGGATTTTACTGAGACGTTCGTATAATTCCTCAAACGTATAATTTACTACGTACCTATATTTTTTAAAGAAATTATAAAATTTAATTTACAAACTAAACACGAAAAAGCAACTATTATAGATATTTAAACAAATTACACAAGGTAGTTATTAGGAAGTTTAAAAAATTATTTTACAAAAAAGTGAAATTTTGTAAAAAAAGGTACTGTTATGCTTGAATATAATTATGGTATATTATTATTATATATGCTTGAATCTTATTATGGTATATTATTATTATATATATTATTATATTAACTTTGGACGTTATGAAATTGTTTTGCTAGAAACTTGAAGAGCTCGAAAGAGTCTCCGTTAAAACTTGTGTCGGGACAATCGGGGTGCGGGCTGTGTTTACCGATAAGACAATAACAAATAAGATAAAAATAATAATAAAACTAACGATAACCGTTGTAAACTATAACCAATTTTATTTAGATAATATATAAACAGTTGACGTACCAAAAATTTAGAAATTGTTTGCGATCTAAATCTAGAAAATGTTTGCGATCCAAATTTAGAAATTGTTTGCGATCTAAATCTAGAAAATGTTTGCGATCCAAATTTAGAAATTGTTTGCGATCTAAATCTAGAAAATGTTTGCGATCCAAATTTAGAAATTGTTTGCGATCTAAATCTAGAAAATGTTTGCGATCCAAATTTAGAAATTGTTTGCGATCTAAATCTGGAAATTGTTGGCGATCTAAATTTAGAAATTGTTTGCGATCTAAATTTAGAAATTGTTTGCGATCTAAATTTAGAAATTGTTTGCGATCAAAATTTAGAAATTGTTTGGCTCCAATAAAACACTAATATGTTATTCCGATTTCAGATTTTGGCGATTTGTCTATGTTTCCTTAGTTTTGCCGTTTTCAATTTTCGTATAGTCTTATTTATTGATTTTTTTCTTTTTTCATTTACTATAGCGATAATTTACTATAGTAAATTATCGCTATATAGTTTTTTTTTGAAAATCTGGATTTCCCAGATGGTGGCAATTTACGCCATACTGTTCACAATTCCTAATTGTGAACTCTATAATACTAATAAAAATAAAAATACATTACAGGTACTATGTAAATCAGGGGCATTGGATAATTATAATAATAATAATAATTGAATAAGTCCAAGAAATGGTATAACAATTTTATTCTCCTCCAAAGGGGCACGTGGATCAGTTTTGAATAATTACCGTTTGTCCATTTCAATATCATAAGATAATGCCATCATTGAACAACCTATTATGTCACAAGGCATTGCGTATCCAATTTTAGATTTAAATCGAGCTGCTTCCACTTGTGCACGACATACTTGAGATCGACAATCAGGGATCATACCAATCATAACACCTCCAGTACTTTCAGTAATGTTAAACAATCTTGTAGCTGAACTCTTCTCAATCATTTTATCGGGAACTTTTCTCTTTGCATATCTATCGATTTCATTAAGCCAATTTTTAACATTGTTAAACGAATCTTGATCGGTAACATCAAACACAACAATAATTCCATGAGCTCTTCTGGAATAAGACGAGGTTATAGTTCCAAATCTTTCTTGACCTGCTGTATCCCATATTTGCAATTTCATAGTTTCACCATTATCAGTATAAGAATCATCTGCAGTTCTAAGTAATAAACAAGATTTTCCCACACCAGAATCTCCAATTAATAGAAACTTGACTAAATAATCACACTCTGGATTCATTGAATTATTTCCAACGTCCGGTTTCAAAACAAAAATAGCTTATTAATTCCAACGAATTCCAGAAATTTCACCAATTTAAACCATTCCAAATCTCCTCAGATAAACAAAAATTCACAAAAAATCACAATATAATTTCTACAAAATCTATAAATAAAAATTACAAAATCCAATAAATTACCTACTTCTCGCGTCTGTGTGCGCACACCAACAATACTCGATCAAATCAGACCGCGCACACAGACGCGATATAAAAAACGCTAAGCGAACTGCCAGTCAGAGGCAATCCCCCTCTGACTGGTCGAAACAATAATAATAATAATAATAATAATAATAATAATATTAATAATAATAATAATAATAATAATAATAATAATAATAATAATAATAATAATAATAATAATAATAATAATAATAATAATAATAATAATAATAATAATAATAATAATAATAATAATAATAATAATAATAATAATAATAATAATAATAATAATAATAATAATAATAATAATAATAATAATAATAATAATAATAATAATAATAATAATAATAATAATAATAATAATAATAATAATAATAATAATAATAATAATAATAATAATAATAATAATAATAATAATAATAATAATAATAATAATAATAATAATAATAATAATAATAATAATAATAATAATAATAATAATAATAATAATTAAAATAAGAATAATAACATAATAATAAAAAAGCTATAAATATAGCAATAATTAAAAAACTTTTTTCAAAATAATTTGCTATTTAGGTTTCACAAAGATTGTCAATTGAATCTCAAGATGTACTACAAGACAGTGTCAAAAACCAATTCATAAAGGAAGCTCAAATTGTTTCTCATAGATCTAAAAAAAGTATGACTAGTTTTCAGAAATTTTTAAGGAAAACCTGAAACTCTTAACATTTTAGATTGGCAATGGATTGTCTTGGATGGGCCCATCGACTCGGCTTGGGTTGAAAATCTAAATACAGTTCTTGACGATTCACAGATATTGTGCTTGGCCAATGGAGAAAGAATAAATATCCCTGCCAGTTTAAAATTTTTATTCGAAGTTGATGATTTGAAAAATGTTAGTTTTGTTGCAAGCAACAGTGTAAAACGATGAAATAATACAATCATTTTCAAATTCCCAATGACTAACAAAATCAAAAATTATTAAAATAAATTTTTAAAAAATATTTAAAAAAATAGATCCATCATTTCTGAAAATTTAAAAGTTAAAAAAGAATCTTTTTTAAAAGTATAAAAGATTTCATAATCACTTTTGATTCATACTTTCATTGTACAAGTAATATTATATATACAACTAAAATGGAAAAATAGTAAAAAATTGCGAAAAACCGGAAAAGTTATTCTGAAATATTAACAGTAAAACAGAAAAATTGAAAAGCTAGGAAGTATAGTTTGTAAAGCAAACTCAATTTTGAGATTAATTCATCAAAGAGTACTATTTCGGGTACAGAACAAAAATATTCTTAACATTAATCATGTACAGAGTGCAAATAATAAAGAAAGACTAATGGTCATCCATTGAAACTAATTACTTTTGAGATGAATGAACTTTATTTTAATGATGCCGATTAAAACAAATTATTAGTAAAAAGGAAACTTTATAATGAATTATCCAAAAGATATGGTGAAAGTACATATGTTTGAAAATGTGTTTTTCAAACGGTTTTAGCATTTAATAATGTAAAATCACATCGTTCATAGGATACGACAACATTTTTACAATAATCAAATGCTTGTTTTAGACTGACCATCAAGGAAGCCTTAATCAAGATATTGTAAAATTCGTTAAAAAATTCTTTCAGATTCTGTTTTTCACAAATTTTTCATTTCTAATGTTTAATTAAATGAAAAATGAAGAATTCTTTTGATATATATATATAAATCTGTAAAAAATATGTTTAATAATAATTGTCTGTGATGTTAATAAAAACAATGTTAATAAATTTTATTTGACTATCCAATAAAAAAAAGAATTTTTAATTTGATTATGATTTAAACAAATTTTCTTTGATTTTTATTTGTAAACTTTTTTTAATTTTATGAAATTAAAAATCTTCACAGACAATATTAAGAGTGATGTTCTTTTATCATAAAAGTTTTATGTAATGGGGGTATTAGAAAACAATAATAAATTTTAAAAGTTTTTTGGTAATCATGAGTTGTAAATATGTAACATAATAATTATTTGGAAAAATTTTTTGATTAAAATAGTCAACTTTAATTATTTTGCGTTATAAATCTTTTCAAATAATATTTTATTTTTTATAGAGCAGCCCAGCTACAGTTTCTAGGTGTGCCATGATTTACGTTGGTAAACAAAGTATACATTGGAAAATTCAAGTTAAAAGTTGGATGAAAAATAAATTGCCGAAATCTTTTCCTGAATCTGGAAAGGAATTTTTATATAAACTTTTTGAAAAAAGTATCAAGCCTGGAATGAAATTTTTGAGTAAATGTTCAAAAATTCAAATCATTCCAAATACAAGTAAACAGTCGCAATTGTTTACTTTGTGTTGTATTTTAGAAGCTCTAATACTATATTTGTCAGTCAACGGTGGTTTCGACAATTTAAGTAAACTTACTAATATATGTATTAAATAACGAACAATTTGATCTAGATACAAATAACTTAGATGCGCCCAAAAACACAAAACAACCTTCATTTATCCAGAAAGAAAGGTAGAAATTTATTGACAAATTCTGTATTATCTACGTTTTTAAAGTTTTTAACCCGCCTTTAACCTTTCAATAATCGTTCAGTTTCTAAACAAACATTACTTGCCTCTTGTGAGTGTACCAAAAATAAACTTTGATTTACTTTGATACTTTTGGATTTTATTTTTGTGATGGCTTTTTTCATATTTATGAATTTGTTGCTAGATTAGTTAGAAACTATTTCTATTTTTATTATAATTATTACCAATCGGTGTGCAACACAGTGTGCCAAGCGTGTGGTGCACACAGTGCGTAAGGGCAGTAAAAGTGCCGAAAATTCCAAACGAGGAAATATTTGAAAAAAATTATTATTATTCATTAAGTTATTTGTATTAAAATGAATTGCATTATTTTAAATTTAAATTATATTTTATATATTTGTGACAATGAAGTTATCATTAGTATGGCTAAATGTTTTTATGCCCTTCTTTGATGTTTATTATGGTTTTTAAATTTTATTTTCATAATTCCTGGTTTTTATTCAATAAGCTTAAAATTATTATTTTTCATATTTCCTTCGTACTCAATGATATGTTTTTATAAAATTATTTTTATTGCGGGGGAAAGTATTGGGGCGCCAACTAAAGTTGCTGAACTAGCGCGCCTTGATTAGCAGTAAAATCATTTTAATATAATCTTTAAAAAGATTGATTGTAAATTTTAGGAGACCTTTCTTTGGTGATTGAAGAATATATCATAATTTAATTACTTATATAAAACAATAAAGTAATAATTTAAGCCTTTTGTTGCGAATAATGTATTTAATGAAAAGGGTTTCGACTATAATATACTCCTTGTCAATCTTCTGGAATTTAGCAATCTTTTCCCGGATATACATTTTGATCTTTCTTTTATTTCATTTTTCTTACTTCTCATTGGTTAAAAATATAATATAATGTTATACTTTCTTTTTCTGAATTTTAAAAAAAAATTTATTTAAAATTAAAATAAATATCATTTAAAATTCAAAATGAAACACCAACTAAAATTTTTAAATTTTTAAAGCTTCTATAATCAGCCACTAGAAGCCCACTTTAATTTATAAAATATTTATAAAATAAAGCTTCCAATAACTATTTATATACGCGATTTAAATATTTTAATAAATGTGTCAATTTTGATTTTTAAATCATATCTTTTGAAAGCATATTTCCTAAAATTTCTATATTATTTTAATTATTACTTTTTTTAGTTTATTTTTTTTAAGATTTTTTATATATTATCAGTTATTCTCAAAGTCAATGACAACAGATCAAATTGATGATTTCATTGATTTCTTCTTTAGCGTTGATTTTTGGCCGTCTGTTTATAATGAGAATTGCTTCTTTGATTCTTATAACTGTCGTAATGCATATGAATGTCTTTTCTTAAGTATACACATTCTAGATTCTTTAATAAAAGTTTCTTGACTATGAATCAATGTTTCTTGCACTAACTTCTAAGAAAAACACTTGAAAAAGTCACTGTCGAAAATTTGTATTAAACAAAATAATGATAAATAGATTTATAAAGAACTTATAAAACTTTCTAAAAACTCTTATATGTATTTAACTGGTCCAAATATTTAGACTTAATTTTGTTCTTTAGTTCAAAAGTATCATTTTTACAAAAGAATCCTAAAGAACTTAATAATTTACTGGGAAAATTGTATGTGTTTGCTTATACTTGGAGCTTTGGAGCTGCATTTGCTCGCCAAGAAGATCTAGAAATAGAAACTAACCCTGAGGCTGGTAATGATTGGAATTGTGAAAGAATTTCATTTTATTAAATTTAAATTAAGTTTCAGGCAAAAAGTCTGGTTTTTCTATTTATGAAGCCGCTGATGAGTTTAGCTTACTTGTAAAAGACCTATTCGACAACAATTCGGAAACAGGAATACGTTTACCTTTGGATAACAAAACCATTTATTCGTATTTTGTTGATATGGACAAAGGAATTTTTCAACCGTGGGATATTTTAGTACCATCAATTAAGGTGATTTTTTTTAATAAATTACAGAATTTCTTTAATTTAATTATGTAGAACCTCATCGATGCTTCAGGTATTCTTAGTTTCAGTTCCGGAATAAATGCAAATAACCAAAATCGTGCCAATGAAATTATTGTATCATTGGATAGCATTCGATATTCATTCCTTTCTGCACTGTTGATGCTTAATAATCATCCGGTATTGTTGGCAGGTAAGATTTATCAATAACAATTTTCTTTGACAAACACTTAGAAAAGGCTCTGTCGAGATTTTGTATTAAATACATAACACCATATCAATCTAGCCTGAAAAAATAATTAAGATAAAAGAAATTAAATGTTTTGGAATGCATGATTATATTTCATTTAGACATGTAGGCTTCATAAAGATTATTCCGTCTAGTCTTTGCATCTAAAATCTAAACTTTTTCGGATTCTTAAGTATAAAATAATTGAATAAAAATATTTTTATTTATTTAACATGAATTAAAACTGTAAAACTTGTTTTGAAATATTAAGTTACTATTTTATTAATTATTATTGTACCCATCAAAATTATATCCAAATGTAACTCCAGGATCATATCCTCAAATCATGCAAGAAAAACAATAATTTTTGCTTTTAATTTTCAGAGAACTGATTTAAAAATTTATTTCTAAATACATTTTTATTGATAATTGTCATTCAGATATTTACAACTTAGAAACTGCAGAAAACACTGCAGTCTTTAATGAGAAAACATATTTTGTATTTTTGTTATAACGAGAGACAAGTATGCATTTCAGAAATAATCTTTAAATATTTGGTTAACAAGAATAGCCGGATGCCTGAAAACGGATAATTCTCCATATATTTACATTTTTAGTAATTTCATTGAGTGCGGGCTCCATTTTTATATACCGTATATACTCGCGTATAAGTCGAGTAAATTTTAAGAGGTTTTTAAGTCCTTAAATTGGAAACCCGCATATAATGTGAAGTAACAAAAATAAAAAAAGGTTTAATGATTTCATTAAAAATTAATTTGTACGTTTATTGACCCGCGTATAAGTCGAAGTGGCTATTTTGACTTGAAAATTTGTCAAATCCATATTTTACATCAAAAAGTTAAATAT
>CAUHTR010001484.1:0-43190 GCA_959609185.1 Schmidtea polychroa | reverse complement strand
ATACCAACAACAACGTACGATATGATCAGAGCGATAACTCAGTATAGGGAAAAACCTGAAACAAAAATAAAAGAAGAATCAATGGTCAAAGCAGCTATCTTACGAGATATCAAATGTACTATGTGTTGGGAGAGGAGTGTAGAAGTTATTCATATGCCATGCGGACATTTGATCGCGTGTGCCACGTGTAGTAGGAAAATAAAGGAATGTCCAATGTGTAGACAGAGGATTGCGCAGCGAATCAAAGGATTTCGCTACGCCGATCAATAACGAAAATTAAAATTCCGTGTATAAAGTGTAGATAATAAATGTATGAAATAATAGTGGTAGTAATAGTGTAATTATTTAGGACAATGAATAAAGAATCACAAACCTATGTGGAAACCGAGATGCAACAACTCGAACAGTACAAATCCATCATACAAACATACGAAGCAGAAAGAGTAAAGAGAGAAATAGAAATGTACAAAACCATGTATGAGAAAAAGCAACAAGAGTTAGAAGTGGAGAAGGCGGAAGCACTAGCAGCAAAAGAGAAGTGGATGAAACAGGTAGAGGAATTAACCGAGGATGTGAGAAATACCTCAACATACCAAGGAATTGGAGGAAGAGCTCTCGAATTTACGAACTCAGCGGATTATGGAGATAGTTGGGTTATGCGGAGAGAATAATAATGCAAGAAGACACAACTTAGGGAAGCAAAGGAGCAATACGAGGAGAACAGCGTAAAACGGAACGAATAAAACTACAAGCGCAACAATGGAAACGAAAATACGAAACCCTCCAAACGAGGCAGAATGATAGTCACGAACATCAAATACGAAATTACAAGGCCGAACTAGAAGAAGTAAAGGGCAAATGCGCAATGATGAAAGAAAAATGGGAAAGATGCAAAAGACCCTAAACGAAGTCAGAGGGCAAGGGAGGAGAACACCGCATAGAGAACCAATCGTTAAAGATAACGTATTAGAGCGAATTAACACACAAATAAAGATACAAGCTCAGAAATGGAAGTATAAATACCTAGGAAGTCAAACCCAAGTGCTCTATTGGAAAATCAGTAGCAAGGAACAACTGCGATTACGAAAAGCAGACCAAGAATTTTACGAAACAAGGGCTACACAGCGAGAAGAAGAGGAAGTAGAGTGGAGAAAACGACAGCAGAAATTTGAGGAAACCGAAAAGTGTCCTCAAGCATCAAGCCGAAAATGGAAAAAGAATTGGAAAGAGACCAAAGAGGAGTTAAGACAGTTACCAATGAAACTGATGGAAAGAGACGAATTTAAAATGTGGGAAACGATAGAAAACCAAAAAGATGAGATCAGCCGATTGAGTAGAGAACATAGAATCAAGACGCGGACCAGCGACGGTAGACGGAGAGTCATAAAGAAACAGACTCGAGAGATAAGAAGGTATGAATACCAGGAAAAGAGATGGGAACAACAATTGACAGACCAAGATCGACAGATCCGACAATTACAAACCGAAGTGGAGGAAGCCAATCAAGAGATGAACGGATATAAAGGTATGTACACCCAAAGGGATGTGAATTGGAAGCATCAGATTGAGCTTAATGCGAAATGTAGAAGAGAGTGCGATAAGGCAATTCAACAAGCCAAACAGGAAACCGAGATAATAAAACAATGCTTCGAAGAAAATGAAGCGAACTCTGAGAGCAGAAATCGAGAAGTTGAAAATGCTTGAAAAAACCCAACGATTGGAAGAGGAATTGGATGAGATGATAGAAAACGAAAGTAGATTAACGTTTCTGTTGGATGAAGAAATAAATATCTCAACGGAATTGCGGGAGGAAGTAGATCGGTTAAGGAGACAACCACCAATATTATTAATGCCACTCTACCCGTTCCCGTTGCAAGTGCCACAGCCTGCCGAAGTCACAACAGATGAAGGCTTCGAAGAAAATAACGAACAAAATAACGTATCATGGATTTAGTCGAAGAGAGAGGTTGCCTGTAAATAAGAATGATTTAAAAAAAAAAAAAAAAAAAAAAAAAAAATCATAAAACCAAAACCAAATAAAAATTACAAAACCAAAAATTCAGAATAAAAAGAAGACGAAAGGAAATATGATATGTATATTTTTGTAGATATGAATTATTTAAAAGAAAGAGAATCAACGAGTAACGAGAGAAGGTCAGATGACCAACCTGAACAAAGCCAGAATGCGATACCAATCAAACAAGAACCAATGAGATATTATAGTAATAAATGGAGAGTCAGCAGGAATTTGTTCAAAACAAAAATTGCAAACCAAAATGTAGAGATTACGAGATTGAGACAGCAAATTGTTCAATCAAGACGATTAATAAACACTGTCAAGCAAGAAATTTTGAGGGAAACAAATGAATCGAAACGAAAAGAGACTGAAAATAAAAACCTGAGACAAGAGATAGTAGAGTTGAGAGCTCAGGCAGTAATCGAAGACTATTGGAAATCAGAAACAAGGAAGTTGAAAAAGATTGTGAATATCGACCAAGTCTATATCGAACAGTTAGGAAGCACAATATGCTTATGCAAAAACAGAGAATGCGAGAAAGTAAAAAAGTCGAGAAGAGAAATGCAAAACTCAAGGAAGAGATCAAGGAACAAAGAGAGGAAACAGAAAAACAGTGGAAAGTTGAAAGAAAATTATCAGAGAATTTTAAATCAAAAACGACGAAGCATGCAAGCACTGCAGACGACAATGACCATCAGACAGAGAAAATGGAAAAGTGAAGAGAAGCGAATTACAAGAAATACCAGAATTAAAGAGACAGTTGATAGCAACGCAACTCGAAGTAATAAGGAATGAACGAGTTGAGCAAAAGACGAGCACCTGAACCTCCCGTAAAATTAAGGGATGAGGTCGGTGGACTCCCAATAAATGAGACAAAATAACCTGTGTAAATAAATTGTAAATAAAGCCAAGTAATTATTATTAACGTATATGTATATGTAAAGATGAGAAGCCTAATCGTGGTGATAATTATAATGACAATGCCCAGAATCCTGCAAGCTGAAGAATCAATGATCAGATGCCAGAAAGAATACCCATATCGCAGAGAAGATAGCACCTGTAGTAGCTTTAAATCAATCTGCGGAAAAACCCAATGAGGAATGCGACAAATCAAAGTTGCAATGTTCGCAATGTCCACCAACAACTGAAGATCGACGGAAGTACAAATGGCTCAGACAATAAAAACAATCTTAGAACAAGAAATGAAAGTTATCAGAACCCAGATAGCAACATTAGCCAAACAATTTCAAAGTCAGAAATCAAGGAAAGAATCCCAAACAGATCCAGCCGCAATGAGAATGATGGTAATAATATTAGAGGAAATAAAACAACAGGTAAGAGCGACCGCCAATGGACGTTCAAGCAATTGCGAAATAGTAGTAAAATCTTTAGAGGAAATGAAAGGAAAAATAACTTCCATCATCAAAGAGGAACCCAGCATTAAAAATGAGGTAACGAAAACCTTGAAGGAAATGACAAAAGAAGTCCTAACTACCATAAACAAAAAAACCCAATGAACTCCGTGAAGATGATTAAAATCCTGGAGGAAATAAAGAAAGCTGTCACCTCGGAAGAAAACAAAGTCAACAAACCCGAAAAATCAGAGATTACAGATACAACCCAATTGGGAGAAATGATAAACAAACCTAGAGTAGTAGAACTAAGAGAATCTGAACCCCTCACAATATTGATCCTATTAGCGGCAAGCCTGATGATAAACATTACCGTACTGAGCCTGATTGCACTCAAACCCAATTCCAGTAAAGCAAGAAACAAAACCCTCAAACTAAAAGAACAATCAAGGAGTATTCGTATCCCAATGGAAGAACAGCTACTCCAAACAACGAACCAACCAAGATATTTCAAATCCTCCCCAAACATTGAAACCAGAGCCGTCATCGAGACGAGATCCCGAACAACAGAGTTCTATTAATATGACATCATGACAGTAAAAACATTTCGCGACATTATAAACGATAAATCATCATGATCAAACAATTGATTGAAAAGACTGAGACTACGATTACTGACATTGATTCTTGAGCATGATAATTTTAATTTTTATGTGGACCGACCTCGGTCGTTCTTTTTCTTCATCTTTCAACCCATCTGTAAAATGTAGTGTATTAGTAGCATTTTTATGTATGTGGGTATTGAGGTCACGACCCTGTAGCTCGTGGACCCAATTTGCATGTAGGCACTTGTAATATAGTGCAAGTATTCTGAAAATTAATCTTATTCATCTTTTGATTTAAATTGCGGGTCGCAATTTTATGGGCCCCCGAGTGTTTTATGTTGGGCTAGAACTGATTTCTAGACCCAAAATACTAATTAGTGACTGAAACGTGTAGGTACACAGCAAGTAAAAAGCACCAAGTATAGTTAAATATTAAAACCTACACCAAATAAACAATATTAACTAAAGGAGAAAGCAACAAAAACATAAACAAAGAAATTAAATAAAATTATACAAAGCAAGAAGTGATGCAAAAATCTAACTCAAAAATAACCAAACAAAAATAGAATTACCAAAAGCAAACTCGAATAACTTAAAAGACGATAAAAACAGTAAAACATTCCAGAAAAACCCAGAACATTCTATAAAATGGCGATGACCATCACAAAAGTCATCTAGAACAACAAAAGTTAAGAAAAATAAATAAATTAGTATTAAAAATAAAAAATCTCAAAAAGAAATTCATAAAAACATTAGTTAAAATAAAAATTAAATTAAAAGTAAAATAGAATGTTCTGGAACCGTTCCAAATCCATCATGGACGTCAAATTAACGAAAAATAATTAAAAAATAAAATTTAAAAATAAAACAAAAATTATGGCACAAAAATTGCCATTAAAAATATCAAAATCGTAAAATAGAAAATTCTGGAATAAAAAGAATTCGAGTTTGTTTTAATGCATCAATACATACACGTGTACAAAATAGGTATATATACCGACACGTTTCGGTCATAAATCAATCTTTATGCCAAATATTTTGCTGAAAATTTTTTTTTGAAGAATCATTAGTAAGCTTTTGACTTGTTGTAATTTTATATTATGTAATTATATTAATGTCAACCTTTTATTTATTAAAGATAATTTTTTAAGATTTTATGTTTAGTAATTCTCGACGGATCAGCGGCGTCCGAGTACGTCTCTGATCGGTCCTGCCTTATAATTTAAAAATTCGATTTGAAAATTTCATAGGACATGCAACATGCACTATCTATATTATATCAATCGATATTATATATTTCTTTTTTGTTCGGGTCCTTCGGAGGTCGAACTACTTCATGGTTCTGCCATGGAGTTAGGTCGAGGAAAACCTCCGTCTGACTCTTTGTATCTATGTAAGGTCGACCGTAAATGGTTGACTCAACACATAACACTAAGGTTTGTGGAAGTGGTCACAGTGGGGCCATGGAAGCAATATTCTTCCCGACTTATTACGTAATATACAGTTAAACTCAACATTTAAAATGCTGAACAAATAACTCCACACTAAGGTCATAATTTGAGTAGAACTCAGACCCAAACTTATACAATTCTACAATACAGCAATGTAGTCGGTTGAATAGCAATAAAATTTCGATTCTGCTTATACGTTTGCCGAATTTAGAGTTTTGTAATAACGAAAATAGAATTTTATTGGAATCAAAGTAATTGAAATAATAAAGGTATTTGGCATACGTATAGGTAGAACTTAATCTGAGTAGGTTTCTAAATTGCTTATAGTTCTAATACGTCCAATTTAAATGTAAATATTATAAAATTTAACTCTCCAGAAAATAAATTACGAATGGATCAGAATTTCTACTCTATTTGTGTATAATTATCTCAGCTTAAAAAAACATCACCTATGAACAATGTGGATAAATCTTGACCATGAAGTTAAACCATAAATAAGTGTATATAGATTATACAAATGATATAAATTGTATATATATATGCCAACTTTAAAAAGGTAACCTAGTAATAATAATGGATGGACTTTAACCACAAGGGATGAATCCTATAAATATTTCCGTATGAATTTTGGGTCCTGATAATCTAAATCATAATTAGTTATGTGAAAATTTTAATTATAGCAATCTAAATTGCAAATAATTATGAAATGATAGGAATCATATCGATCTTAAAAATATAAATTATCAATAGGTGTGATTAAAATTTAATTATAAAGTATAGATCAGAAATAATAGTATATAAATTTTGATTGAAAATATAACCTATAACTAGTTATATGTAAACTATAGATGTGTATTAATCCTGAAAACATAACTTAAAAATAGTGACAAATAAATCTTTACTACCATAAACAATTTGGAAACAATATTGGCTACAAAAGGTAATTTATAAAAAGTTATGTATAAAGTCGACTATAAAATTGCAAATTATAAAATAAAAAATGATAAATTATAATGAGTTATATCTGAAATATTTTGAATATAAACTATACATAATTATCACTTTTAGTTACAAAAATAGGGAATAGAAATAATTCGAGGTAAATTTGTATTATAAAATATAATAAATATAAGGTATAAATGTAAAAATGAATTATAGAAATTTATAATTAATATATAAAATACAAATAGCTGCAATAACTTACCTCGAAGCGTACGACGTTAGAATTAAGAATATAACAATCTTACTAAAATCATAAATTATCAATTGAAATAATTAGGTTATTATTATTATTATTATCGTTGTCGTTAGTATTGTTATTATTATTATTACCATTATCATTGATATGGTTAAGATTATTATGGTTATTATTATTATCATTATTACTATTATTAGTTATATATATTATAGTTATATATATTAGTTATATATATTAGTTGTATATATTGGTTATATATGATTACTACTATCGGTAATTATTACTTACCAAAATCGATATTCTAATCGAAATATCGATTTAGGACTTTCTCCAAAGTTAAATTTAGTAGCAGCCCCTTGGATCCAATAGGAATGAGAAAAATCCTTAATAGCTATTTTTAGTAACACACCCCCCCCCCCGAGAGAATGCTACCATTATCCAAGTTACCGGGGAATATGGGTGGGAGTGCATGATCAAATACGTAAGCTAACCCTTTTAAATCCCGAAGGAATGGTGAATATGTAACTTTGTTTGTTAGCAAATTAAATTATCATTGATAAAAGACGAAAGATTTTTATTATGTTCAACAACTTACAGTATCCAACCACTGCGGACCCAAAAAATATAAGTCCTGACTAGGAATCGCATGATGATCTCCAGAATCCAAACTTCTACATCTCCAGCCAGAAGGAATTGTCGTCAACGTCCTTAAATTAAAAATATACGATAAATAAATAAACTACCAAATTCATATAAGATGGTTGTACCACTTATAACGAGCACAACCAGGGGAGGAGTAAGTGAGCAAGAAACTGAACTCGTCACTAATACCCACCGCCGATGTACCCGCATTTAGTGATAATTATTCCAATTTTCTAAAATTATCAAGAAAATTTAATATATGAAATTTTAAATTACCAACTAGTGGTAAACAAATTATAAGAATTAAAAATAGCAATTTAAACAAAATGACCTTTAGTGCAATATCGGACAGGGTATAGAATTTCTCGCGTAAATACTTAATGTTGACGAAATTTTTCTTTAGTTTATTAATTAAAAGGGTAAATCAAAAAGTTTAAGTCATAATTAATTGGATTAATTATAGTAAACTGGATCATTAAGTTGCAACTTATTTTAAGTATGAAACTTTCGTACATTTGTATCATGATTTTATGTGATAAGCCACATTGGTTGAACAAGGGTCTTGATCTTTACGTTGCAGGCATGTCTCAATCAGATAATTTTAGCGAAGGAGAAGCCGATCGGCAAATACTCACCCGACTCCGGTCCCGGTACGTCTGGTATCACATCCATCGGTGGAGCCAGGGACGGGACTTAGATTGTTCCAACCGAGTAATCCGGACGGGCCCCGAAGTAGATGCCCCGGCCTGGGTAAAGGTAGAGCCGGAGAACAACCGGTTACAGGAGGCCCGAGATCAAGCGGCCTGGGATGTGGAAGCCGCTCAGATGCGACTCAAGAAGATCGAGTTACAAATCCAAGCAGAAAAGGAAGGAAAAACCGTGGAGGACCTAGAAGAGGCCGAGGCAACCCCGCGGAAGAGGGGAAGACCTCGCAAGCGACTGAACTGACTCATCGTCAAAATTTTTCTTTTGCAAATTATTATTCAGTTGTGACTTAATTAAACTTTAATTTTAGTGATAATTATTTCAGTCCTTTTAATAAATTATCTTGTGTATTGCGTGCTTAACATCTGAAACTATGTTTATTTATAATATTGATTTTATTTTATAATTGAATGAGTAGTATGCTGCAAGAATATAATCGTTGAATTTATCTAGTGTTCAAACTATTGGAAAATTTGCGAAAGGATAGGGAAGAAGCCCAAAAACAGGCCGAGGAGCTCCGCATACGGGTAAACAAGCTCAAGGGACGGTGCCGGGAACTGGAAAGCACCTGGTTTAGTCCCGAGGATATGAAAAAGAAGGTGGCGCAGGTCCTTCAACTGCAGACTCAAGCTGCGCAGGATCAGATGGAGATCCGGGCACTGAAGCTCCATCTCCGCGCGTTAGAAACCGAGCGCAATGAACAAGTAGTTCATGGAGCCGCCATAAGCCAAATCCGGCCGTTGGCCGTGGAACTAGCCGCAATATACCCCCCGGCCGCGAAAGAGAAACCCAAAAGAAAGCGGTTAGGCCGAAATATTCGGGAAAAATTGAAGAAAGCTAGACTGGCCGAATACGAGCGGCAAGCAAATTCGTCACTAGCAGCCACGACGGAATTGGCCAGTCCTACCAATAAGCCTGTTTGAACTTATATTCGGTTTTAGGGTTTTGTAGTATTTTTATGTATTGTTGTAGTCTTCAAATAATATGTTCCTTGTTAAGATAATGCACATTTTGTAGTGATAAAATAATGACTAGTAGAGTTTATGATTGCCTGGAAAATGAGAGTTTGTGCATAAGGTTGGGGAAACAATTTTGATAAAGGGACCTGAGAAATCGGACACACACCTTCTATCGGTAGTCCGTGAACCCATGGAGTACTCGACAATTATAGTGCTTTGATGCGCTCACTTCTTGCGAGTACTCAACCCTTGGTACAGTACCAACGTTGATCACTCAACGGGTACCAAGCGGAAAAACAACGTTGTATTCTGGGTTACGCTGGTAACAGCACTTAAACATCCAACCACCAGTAACCCACCATACAAATTTGGGGGCTCAGCCGGGATTTGAAAATTTAATTGGTGAAAGAACCCGAGAATGGATATAGCGGAGAGAGTAAAAGCGGATATAGGGTAATATGCATTCAGGAACGAGCAAATTGTTTTCCCAAACACTGAAACTTAGTGCATGGATATGCGAATATGGTAAAATGTATGTGGAAGGTTTGAATGAATGATGGAAGTTTTAAAGTGTGTCAAAATATGAGTGTATTGAAAGTGAGCATGAGAGTACTGTACGAATAGCGTGGTAATAGAATGAAATGATAATAAACGAAAATTAAAACTAAAACACAATATAGGAAAAATTGTAAATATTAACGATTAATAAAATGTAAATATAAAGAAATAGTCAAAATCTAAAAATAGGGAAAAAGGGGGATAGCACGCTAATAAAAACAGAACAAATATACAACGTAATTAAACTTAATCAGAAAACGCGTAAAATAGGGCGATAACGAATGGGATATGGGTTATATATAATTAAAACGATTGTAATAAAATCACAAGATCATGAAAGAATTTGCGCGGGATAGAACATTAAACAGAGGGAGACGGGGTTGTTAAGAGTGATAAGTAGAAGGTAAAGGTTTATTGAAGTACTAATAAAATAAGGTATTCTGGATATTAGAGGGAAAACGATAAAGGGGGAAAATGACGCGGAATATTAATAAAAAGAGAACTTTAATATATAAATCTTAATTAGATGGAATCAACCGGCTACATTATAAAGAGACTCGAGAAATTCGTAAATTTAACACACAATTCGCTACAACGACTAAATCGCAAAGCGGACCAGTTGGTGAAAATCCAAAACGAGATGAGCTTGAATCCAAGACCGCAAGCTGAGGAAATATGTGTAATGATGAAAATAGCAACACCAAATACAGAATTGACCACTAAAAGAGTTTATCAAATTCAAAATTTACGATTAGATGATGCCAAATTTAACATCAAATGGCAGGAGATAATGATAAAAATAGAAACGATCGAGGAAGAAATTAAAGAAGCGATCGAACGTCAAGTGAAAGATTTTAGAAAATGCTTCATATGCAGAACCAATGAAATACGAGTAATGACGATTCCATGTGGTCATTTATGCTACTGCGAGAATTGCGCAGAGAAAATTAAACGATGCAACGTATGCAATACGAATGTTAGAGAGAAAGTTGTAATATACCTCCCATAAGGAGATGTAGTCAAATAAATTTCTTGTGAATGAATATGAAGTGATAAAATTAGTAAATTATATTAAAAAATCCATTATAGCAACCGAAAGGTATAAAACATACGATGAACATAGACATATAAAGGACACAAAATACGTTAAATAAATAGACAAGCAACACAGCAATTAAAACTAAAATCAAAATTGAATGCAGGACTGATCATAGTCGTATGAATGAGCTGATCGATAAGATCAGTACGATTTTTACTTCCAATTTCCTTTTCTTCCTGTTTTATTATTTTGGCATAGAGTGATACGATAATGAGGGGATGACAAGTGAATCGTCCTTACGATACTTGCCCGGATGGGGAAATCCTGATCACCCTGATGAGAGAATGTAGTAGGATCCATCGCAAATGTTGGGGAGTTTCTGTCGAGTGACTGATCACCACTTGTGGGAAATCAACCAACGCGATTATTATATTTTTTTGTCTGGGAGACTGGGACTAACTAAAAGGGTGAATAAAAATAAAAATAAAAATAAAAATTGGAAAACGCGCGCTAAATGTTAAAAATTTAATCCGAGAGCAGCTGCGGATTTGAAGAAACCGTTTTTGGACTTCAAATCAGATGAGGAATAATGATTTTTCCCTAGCGAGTGATGAGGCACCCGAGTACAGCGGCTAACCACCGGACTGTAGTGTCCAGGAGATTATCAGGCAAGGGACTGATGATGCTGGATCACCCAATACAAAAACCCGGATACCACATTTTTTCATTTTAAATTTTTATTTCTCAGAAGCTGTTGGTTATTCAAAATTTTTGTTAATAAATTTTAATTTAAAATTTTGAACTTATAACTTACCTAAATATTCCTAATTTACCTATTTATCCTTGTATTATTTTATTTAAAATTTTTTTACCATAATTTACTTAACCACCAAATATTACCCTTATTTACATATTTAACCAATAATTTTATGTAGTGAATGATTAATTGACAATGATTTGCAATTTAAATTACTATTGAAAAATAATACATAAAATTTTTCATCAAAAATTAACATTGAAAAATATTTCATAAAAATTTTCATCTAAAATTTTCATTGAAAAATATTTCATAAAAATTTCTATTAAAAATTATCTTAAAAAAAATATTCGTTAAAAATTTTCATTTAAAATTTTCAATTCTCAATCACCAACTATTATTCCAACTTTTTGTTAATAAATTTAAAAATCTAACTTTAATTTACTTATTACATTACTTTAATTTAATTATTTAAATATTATTACTTTAATTTACTTATTTAACTTTAATTTAAAATTTTTGACCATTGATTACTTAATTTAAAATTTTGAACCTTAATTAACTTTAATTTAATTTTTTAGAACCTTGATTTAGTTATTTGAGCCCATACATTACTTTAATTTAAAGTTTTAGACCATAATTTACTTTAATTGATATATTTGGACCTTAATTTACTTCAATTCAATTTTTTGAACCATCATTTACTTTAATTTAAAAATTCGAACCTTAATTTACTATAATTCAAAAATCTGAGCCCATAATTTACTTTAATTCTAAAATTTACCATGCTTTATTATTGATAGTCGGATTTTGTATTGAAAATATTGTTGGGCTAGAACTGATTTCTAGACCCAAAGTTGGGAATGGGACGAAATGTGTCAGTACACAACACGCATACCCAGCATTAAGTTTACTTAAATAAAAATATATAAAACACCAAGTAAACAATGATAATAGAGAGATAATATACCCAAAAATAAAACATCTGAATTAAAAATAAAATAAAACACGAGCAAGAAGTATTACACGAAAACTTACTCAAATATAACCGAAAGACATAAAACAACAAAAAAACAAATTCGAATAAAGGCGATTAGTAAAAATTAAAAAAGAAAATTAAAGAAAATCTTCATAAAATCTTACGTAAAGAAAATTATATCGATATTTTGAATAAAAATCCAGAACAATTCATAAAAATGGCGAAATCCATCATGACGGCCAAACGACCCAATAAAGTTTATAAAAAATAAATATTTTAGTTTAAAAAATAAATATTTTAGAAAAGAAATCATAAAAAACAATTTAAAAATAAGAAATAGATTAAATTTAGCATGGAATGTTCTGGAAATGCTGAAATCCATCATGGAGGCAAATTTAATAAAAAATAATTCGAAAATAAAATTTCAAAAATAAAAACAAAAATTCTTACTGAAAAATCGCCATCAAAATCGATAAAAATTAAAAATCGAATGTTCGAGAATTAAAATAATCTGAATTTGTTTTACTGCATCAATGCACGCATGTATACTTACACGTCAAACAGAGGCTATATAAACTAACACATTTCGTCACTTCTGAAGAAGGAAAAAAATGCAAATGAATATTTTTACTCTTATGCCAAATTTTTGGTTTTGATTTTTCTGAGATTGGAGGTAAGGACGATTTCATTGTGAATTATAAGTTATTATTATTGAAACCTTGTTTTCATTATTTCTTTTTAACTATAGAAATGTAGGTTTGAGTGAGATCGTCGGTTATCATTGATTTTGAAGCGAGATCCCAGCCAACCCTGCACTTATGCACTTTATCATCGATGAGTACACAGCCCACAATGATTGCAGGCCACTGCCTGGCACGCACTTATCAATATTATTGGTTTCTTTTTGTTCGGTCATCGGAGGTCGGCCACTTCATGGTTCTACCATGGAGTTGTGTCGATAAAACCCCTCCGCTATGGCTCCATATATTTATTTATCGGTCGACAGCGATGTTTCGACTCAACACTACAGTAGGGCTTGTCGTAGCGGTTACAGTGGGGCCGTGTAAGCAAGCACTCTTCCCGACTTTCAATGCATGAATAACTTACATAGTTAAAATCTACATCCAAAATCATCACAATACAATACACTAAGGTTAATAAACGGAGTAGATCTCAGACCTAAATTAATTAAACTCTACAATTCACAATTAATGTAGATGGTTAAATATCATCAAGAACCAACTCTACCTATACGTTTGTCGAATCTAGATTTATAAATGTCTTAAATAAATTTTCTAGTAATAGTGTAAAGTAAAGATTTTTTAAAAAAATGATTGATTTAGTAGTGATAGTATTCATAAAGGTGTTCGACATGCGTATCAGCAAGACTTGGATTTAAAATTGAATAGACTCTAAACTAACTATAAAAATACAAATCGTAAACCCATAAAAGTATAAACTATCCTCTCAATTTCATAAAAATATGAATTATACTTATAGATTCAATTTCTTCAAAATATAAATTATGATTAGTTATAAAATTATAAATTATAAATTTAATTTTCTAAGAATATAAATTACAAATCTATATTGACGGTAAAATTATAAATTATAACTCTAAGTTAATTACAAAAGTATAAATTATAAAATTATATTAGCCTTAGAACATAAACTATAAATTTAACTTAACCTCATAAAAATATAAATTATAAACTTAAAAGTATAAATTATAAAGTTATATTAGTTTTAAAAATATAAATTATAACCTTAACATCATAAAAATATAAATTATAAAATTATATTAGCTTTAAAATATAAACCATAAATTTAACTTCATAAAAATATAAATTATAAACTTAAAAATATAAATTATAAAATTATATTAGCTTTAGAAGTATAAACTATAAATTGAACTTCACCAAATATAAATTATAAACTTAAAAGTATAAATTATAAAATTATATTAGCTTTAAAAACATAAACTATAAATTTAATTTCATAAAAATATAAATTATAAACTTATATTAAACTTATATTATATTATATATTATATTATATTATTTTAACCTTAACATCATAAAAATATAAATTATAAAATTATATTAGCTTTAAAATATAAACCATAAATTTAACTTCATAAAAATATAAATTATAAACTTAAAAATATAAATTATAAAATTATATTAGCTTTAGAAGTATAAACTATAAATTGAACTTCACCAAATATAAATTATAAACTTAAAAGTATAAATTATAAAATTATATTAGCTTTAAAAACATAAACTATAAATTTAATTTCATAAAAATATAAATTATAAACTTATATTAAACTTATATTATAATCTTAATTTGGTCATAAAAGTATAAAATATAAACTACGTTAGTGATAAAAATATAATCTATAATAAGTTGTAAATATTTTATAAATACCCCCCCCCCCAAGTTACATAATCGTTGAAACAAATGTCCAAATTCATAATCTAACTTATATATGTATATTTGAAACTTATAAAAGTATAACTTACCTTTTTCATAAGTACCCCCCTCAAACTATACATTAGTCGAGAACAATATATATAGCAATAAATTAACTTATATATGTGCAGTTATCAAACTTAATAATTCCTCAGATCACCTAACCATTAATTATTGTCTAAATACATTAATACATTATCTTTACGATATAAATTTGGAAAATTTTGATAAATGACCCCCCTTAATTCATATAACCATTAACCACTACCTGATACACTAATTTAGACTATTTAATATATATGCTTAACTTAGATTACCTTTAAAATTATAGTTGAAAAACTTTCATCAAAGACCCCCACAAATCATATAGTCATCAACTACCACCTAAATATACTAAATTAGCTTATCTTAATATATATTTAACTTATAGTATATTTTAAAATATAAATTGTAAATGTTCATAAATGACCCCCCTCCGAATTATACATTCATTATCCATTGCATAAATACCCTAAATTAACTTCTTTTAACATATATTTAACTTATAGTATATTTAAAATTCTAAATTGGAAATGTTCATAACTGACCCCCTCAAAATTATACAGTCATTACCCATTACCTAAGCATTTTAAATTAACTTATCTTAATATATATTTAACTTATATTATATTTTAAAATATAAATTGAAAATTTTCATAAATGACCCCCCTTCAAATCATGTAGCTATTAACTATTCCTTAGGTATACTGAATTATATCATCTTCGTATAGAGTTAAATTATATTTCAAACCAAACCAAAAAAATAATTCCATAATTTTTCGTAAATGATACCCCCCATATGTGGGAATCTTGTAAAAATATAAACTTACATTTATTATTATTATTAACATTATTATTACTATCGTTATTAATATTATTATTATTATTAATATTATTATTATTATTATTATTATTATTATTATTATTATTATTATTATTATTATTATTATTATTATTATTATTATTATTATTATTATTATTATTATTATTATTAGTATTATTACCATTAACATTACCACTCTTATTATTATTATTACTATTATCATTACTATTATTATTATATTATTAAAATCATTATCTTTATTTCATAAAAATAAAATTATAAAACCAATTATTGATTTTGGGATTCCCCTATCTCTAAATTTAGTCTCAATAGCCCTATCTTCCAATAAAATTACGGAAAATCACTAAAATCTATTTTTAGTAACACCCCCCCCCCCCGAAAACGACATCAATACTATTAATTTAAACTATACCCATATATGTATATATGTGTGGGTGTATATGTATATGTATATATAAGTGGATGCGTGTATGTACATGCAGATTTATAGAACAACCTTATAAAAATACGATAACCTTCCCCCTCAAGACCCCCTGTTATGTGATGGTCACAACCCCTTTAAGGCGATGGAACGAGGATAGAGTAGTTTACTGAAGTAATTTAGTAGAATAATTTATTAATTTATTAAAATTATTGGATTTATTTTTAACTAAATCAAAAAGAGACCAAATTTATTTTTAACTAGATCAAAAAGAGACTAAATTTCATTGTTTCTTTGAATCATAGTCATACCAAGGTCCTTCGAGCACGGTTGATGGACCATCCCAATGAAATACATTTCCGGGAGTGGGAAGACTTCTGGATAATTCCTTATTTTCTGCTTCGTTTTTTTTGGTTCAATGACTTGCATATTGATTTGACGTAATAATGTTGGATGGCCAACTATATTCCTTGCATCTCTTTTTAAGTAGTCATTGTCAGATAATTCCGCCAGGAAGATTAGTTGGTGGAACTGACCTTGGGGCAATCAAACCTTCGTATCTCATTGAATTATTATAAACTCGATTGCTAAGGAAATTAATGAAGTTAATTAATTAAATTAAGGAAGCTAATTACAATTTTCTCATTAGTGTTGTCAACCGATCTTTGCTCATTCGAGATGCCATAATATATTATTGATGAATAGAATTGTTTCGAAAAATTCGGCCAAATACTCATATTCCTGAAATATTATTAAAAAGTTTAGGATATAAATATTTAATATTTTAATTTATTTACATTATTATATCAAAACTAATTATATTGATATATTTATTCGAAAATTGTTATTTAACATTAATTACAATTAATGTAATAAAACAACAAAAATTGGAAAAACGTTAAATAACTTTAACAAAACGAAAAGTAATAATGAATTCAAACTTCCATTACTTTATTTAAATTATTAGTTACCAACTTTTTCTAGTATTTTAACATAATGAATTCAAGTATATTAGGAAGTTAATTTGGTCATTTGAGGAATATTATAAATTGAAATTTTAAGTAAATTAGAATTATTTACTCTTCATAAGAACTTTTATGATTTTAATGAGTTTAAACTTCATATATTAATATTACCCATAATTTACAAGTGATATTTGGATTATGTTAAAATAGGTTTTAAGTTAACTTAATTAAATGGAAATTTTCTTTTGATCAAGTTATCATGGGGAATGCATGTTATCTTTATCATTTCTATTGTTTCAGTTTATTAAGTTGTTTTTTTTTTGATTATTTTCTAATTAAATTCATTATTCTCTAAAACTTCTTAAGGTATGTTTAATAAACTATGGTTATGTTTCACTTAATTCATATTCAAACATCTTAGATGTGGTATTGTATGAACAGGTTTTAATAGACTAATGTATGATTCCGGATGACTTGTGATCGTTTGAGGATAGAAAGTTTGTATAGGCATAGTTGAGAGGGTGATTATAATGAGGGACCTACGTAAATCGGACATATATCTTCTAACGATAGTCCGTGAACCCATTAGAGTGCTCGACAATTACAGTGCAAGTAGTGCGCTCACTTTTTGCGAGTACTCACCCTCTTGATACAGTACCAACGTTGATCGTTCAACGGGTATCAAGCGGTAAACAACGTTGTATTTTGGGTTACGCTGGTAACAGCACTAAAGAGCAAAATTTTTGATCATCAGTAACCCACCAATATCCTGAGACCTTAAATTACAATGCCTTTTTAATGTAGACCCGCTTTTTTGTATTGAAAATATCCTAAGACCTTAAATTACCATGACTTTTTAGTGATAGTCGTATTTTGTATGGGAAATCCCAGGACCAAGGAAACCACCCTAATTTACTTTGAAATTTCTATGCTTTTTTGTATTGAAAATAACCTGAGACCTTAGATTACTATGCTTTTTTAATGTAGACCCGCTTTTTGGTATTAAAGACTACCTGAGACCAGTGTAGACCGCCATTTTCTATTCAAAATATCCTGAGACCTTAAATTATCATGGATTTTTTAGTGGTAATTCAAATTTGTATTGAAAATCCTTGGATCAATCGAGACCCCCTCACTATAGTCTGAATAATCCATGCTTTTTTAGTGATAGTTGGATTTTGTATTGAAAAAAAAATTTTTGTATTGAAAATTCCAGGACCATCGACACCCATTCACTATAGTCTGAATAATTCCATGCTTTTTAGTGTAGACCACCTTTTTCTATTGAAATAAAATGTTTGTATTGAAAATCCCATGACCATGGAGACCCCGCACTACAGTCTGATAAAAAATACCCCCCCTCTCCAATTGTTACCGGGATGCCTTAACTACCTACTGATGTGCTTGTCTTGCAACGAAATCAATAAAAGTTGCATCTCTCGGATTTTTGAAAATAACGAGATATTGAACATTCAAGTTCCGAGTTCGATGACTCCCAACCTCATGAAACAGGTTTTGAGTTATAAAAAAAACTGTCACAACCTGATGTCGGGTTATTTTTGTAAATAAATTATTAAAATCCTTTTCTTTGTTAGCTTCTTGATATAAATCATCAATAATAATTACATCATCCTGTTCTAATCTAGATGACCAGTTTTATCAAATCCTTTTATTATTGTCATTTTTAGTTTACAAAATTGATCTTGTATTAAACCATGTTCATCATCAGCACCCCTATGCCAATATATTTTATTGAATTTTTACTTGAACATTTTTGATTTTAATAATTTACAAACAAATAAAGTTTAACCGCTACCGCTTGGACCTACAATTTGATAAACAGCATCATTTTTTAATTCCATTTTAAAAAATTATTTATTTATTAATATTATTTATATTTGTTTTACTTCATCAGTTTACTCGATGAAAAATTATTTGAAAAAAATATGATTAGTAATATAAATTATAAAGGTAGATTTGATGTGTCGCATATGGAATTTTCAAAAGGTAAACCACAACAAATTGTTGATAGAAGTAGTAAACATTCAATAATATTTTTCAAGTCTGGTAAGTGTCGAATAATGGAATGTAAAAAATCGATCAAAGTTGAAGATTAAAAATATGAAATCAAGGATTTACAAATTCAATCAATTACAGTTACTACTGATATTGAATCAAATGTTATTTTAATCGTTTGCAGACGAAATTAATTTATTAATATATTAATTTTTATCATAAAATATTTTAGTATACGAATGTTGGCCTACCGTTCGCAAACGGTTAAATGATTTATCAAAGTGTATGAAATGTATTTACGAACCAGAAATATTTCCGGCATTAAGATATATAAAATACAATCCAATGTGTGTTAACATATTCAATAGTGGTAAAATAGTTATACTAAGTATAAAAACATTGGATTATCATTTACTTGTTTATAAAATTATTAAAGATATTAAATCAGTTATTGATGACATGGAATTTTGTTTAATTTTTCCTAAACTAAAGTTACAACATGATTGCATCATCCATGTATGAATCTAATTGGTTGACGGTGTGTATCAAAATAAGTATATATACTTTAATTATTTATTTAGTAATAGTTGAGAATGTCCAATTTATCTGTAAAAGGTATATTTTGATTATTGTTTTTTCTATTTACAATTTTAAATTTTTTAGAAAAAATGATACAGATTCTGATTGGGAAAATGGGAGAGTTATATCCAAATATTTTAAAGGATTTAATTTATTGGGCACCAGAGATTATTCCATTTAGAATATGGATGTCTACCGGTATATATTTGAACGTGATCTTGTTTGATCACTTGAGGACGTTAGAAGACGATCTTGACTGTTGACAGCAGCAAGCCATCATATGTCCATACCAATGCGAAGGCTGTGTTGATAGAGAGAGGAATCATAATATATGGATATTAAGAAAAGAGTTGAGAAAAGTTCACTTTTCATTAATTGTAGATCATCAATAAATGTTTAGTTATTAAAATGTAGTGTTTTATAATTTTTATTTTGTTAGTGTTACTTGTAATAGTAAATATTTTTAATATCACACTAATTAGTACAGGTTTTAATTAACTAATTTGCAATACATCTGCAATACATCTGTAAATCATGTATGACTCATATGCAAAGGTCACACACAAAGGTCAATGATTCGCACTCGCATGTTGTTTGCAATACAAATGCATTAATTTGATTGGTTATACACAAGTAGAAAAGAGAGATAAAATGATATGATAGTTATTATTTTATAAAATGCAATCCAAGAAGAATGTTTTTGGTGAGAAATCATTTTCTAATTTATTGCAAGAAACAAGCCCAATTAAGAAAATAACTGAGACGAAGAATGTCAAGAATGATGTGAAACCAATACAAATGTATCATAACCATAAGATATATTTCTTGGTAGATGAAATTCCATATAAATTCTCAAATGCATTTAAATTGATCAAGTCGCAATATTCAAGTTTCATAGCATATATAACATAAGAAGATGTTGCAGTAAATAAAGTGTTGGGGAAAATCAATAAGAATCTAAGTTGCAATGGAAATATATTCATCAACAATCAAAATTCCCATTTTCATGATGCCTTTGAAGGAATTGAATATAAAGATGCAAAAAACTAGTTTGTGAATATTTCAATACAGGATATAAAATGAATGAGAAAGATGTCATATCACGATTTGGAGATTAGATAGTGCTCGAATTTCTCTGGGATTTTAATAAATGTTTAGTTATTAATATATCTTTTAATATAATTTTTAATTATCATAATGGGTTTTCTTAAGTATAGATGAATAATTTTTATTTTTTAAAAGTTGAAAATGTGTGTGTATGTAAAAGTTGGCTTTAAAAGGCATTGTTTAAGGTGTTATGATTATGAATTTGAAATAAATCATGATATCATTTTGTAGAGATTTAAATTCTATCTATATATGGTTTCAGTGAAAATACCTCAAGTTGTCTGAAAAATGTGTAAATTCAATAATAGGGTACTAAAAAATAAATATCACAATTTTGATTACGTGATAGTCTCATTTAATAAAGATTTTAGTTTCAAGTAAATAAAGATTCTTTTAAAAAATGAAAATTGATGACGAACGATAAACGATTTAAACAAATTGAAATTATTATGTAATCGATAATTAAAACAAAATTAAAAATTTTAAAAAAACGCTGGGAGGGATATCAGAAGCCCAAAAGAAAATTTTTGCGAGTCGAGAATTCCTGTTGGGCTGGAGTCCATACAACTATCTACAATAAAGCATATGTTAGTGGAAATATTTATTAGAAATTTGAATAATTTATAAGAATTCTTTAATTTTTCTTTAATATTATTCGATTCAATTTTCTCGCAAAAATCCATTTCAATGCAAATATATGAATTGACGGTGCATAAATTATGACGCTCTTGCTAGGGGGACAAACATTCGGCTGGTTGAGTTTAATTCTGAAATTGTATGAAATGCGCTTAGTAAGTAGAGTAAAGCGAAATCAAAAGAGAAAATCTAGGATAAGATCAAAACCTTTACGTTATTAATCCGAATTGAATCCGCGTGTAAATGCAATATATAAAAATCATTGGAAAAGCATTTCATTCAATCATGTTGATAGTGAGTTTCTTTTAGCATTTATTTATTTATTTGCAATATTAAATGTAATTTCTAGTTTATTTTCCTGTGCCTCTTTTTGGGCTGCTACGCGATAACGGATTACGCTGAGAACTGCAAAAAATTGTGCTATGCTGATTGTGGTGAGTGTACTGAAAAAGAGCTCAAAGGTAATAAATATCAATGCATAGAGAGATGCTACAAAACTTTTTGGAATTGCTATTATAAATGTAAACCCAGCGATATGAGATGCATATCTTTTTGCATAAATACTAACAATATGTGTTGGAAAGACGGCTGCGAAAAAACATGCCTGGCTAATTGCCGTTGTAACAAATCAGATACTAGCAATGTTTGCTGGTATAAATGCTATTGGCCATATTGGCATCACAGATATATAACATGCGTTTTCCTCTCTAATGACAACTATTGCTTTATAGACAGCCTAAGGGCATGGTATTATTGCTATGGGGAATATTCGTTGAAATAAAAATGTTTTCCCTGGAAATTAAATTTAAATTTTATTTCTTTTTCTTTGATTAATAAAGAAATTTTGTTTATTTGTTAATTCCGATAAATTCAAATGAAATCAATTAAAAATATGAAATGAAATTTGACATAGAATTTACATTTATCACTGAAGAGACCTGTGGCCATTTAGTCGTATTTCACTAGAAGGTATATCTCAGGACTTCAAAGATCAGTGAAATATCTTTACCAACTGCAATTTCTAAACTTTATTTTAAAACCAAGATCTTTGGACTAACAAGACTAAATTACAAAATTGATTGTCAATTCTTCTATAGCAGCGCAATAGATGGATTGGTCACCGCAAGACACATACCCCCCCCCGCCCGAAATTTTTTTTAGAACAAAGGCAATGACTCACCCGATGAAACATTTATTTTGATAAAGTATTATTTCTATTATTTGATTAATAAATTTCGACAGCTTCTGAATTTAGAACAACAATGACTCAAGATAAATTATGTGTATAGAAAGTGACAAACTACGCAGTTTGTCATTCGATGATGTCCTCAGTGTCTTTGCTCAGGTCAAGGCAAGAAATAAAATATTTTAGTTTAATATAATTCCTTAATTCTCATAGCATGTTTCAAGAGATTAGATAATAAGCCTTTTGCTCTTTTTATCAGAGTTTGCATTTTTAAGTTTGTTATGAATAAAAATGATTTTAAAAAAATTGCTATTATTACAATATTAAAGGACTTAATCAAAATTTAAAATATGAATTTATCATAATTGCTCAGTCAAATACGATTCAAGTATTTAATCCACAAATCATTATTTTTATTACATAACAAACCGTGAATCTGACAAGACTTTGCATATATGATGTACAATAATTATCATTATAAAAATCTTGAGTATAAGTTTCTCGATAATCAGTATTTTTTGATAATGATAGAGAAGTTACACTAAAATGTTTGAATTTTGATGAAGATGTATCATAAGATCCATTATATTGAGCTTCACTTTGAAACGTTACAAGGATGAAATTAGGCATTCTTCGATCTCCAAATATATGCTCCTTGTAAAAAGATGATGCTCCTTTAGCAATTGCAAATGATACAATTTCTTTTGTCTTTATCGGATAAATTGCATGTTTTGTATTTAATCCAATTTGATGTCCAGCTAATACAGATGATTCACATCGAACTCTTCGAACCATTAATTTAGCATCGAGTAATATTAATTTAGGTGCTGCACCTGCAACTCCAGTTGATAATGACAATGCAGAGTCAGATCTTTTCAATCTCATATGCACATTAACACCTGGTAGTAAATATTTGGGTTGATCCATAAAATCCAATTGTAGAGATGAACACATATTGAAAGCTTCTGAACCTTTAATCCACTTTTTCGATATCCCATTGGAGTTAGACAAGTATCTTTAGTATCATTATTATAATTTAAAATAGTTTCGATAATCGCCTTGTGAGCATATGTATTGTTTCCACCCTCAATTTTAATGTTATTAAATCCAAGAATAACATCTTTAAAGAGAGTATAAAATAAGAAATTATTAGGTTCAGTTGCATCATCTGCAGCCAATGGTTTATTGTCTTTATCTACAACTTTTATTTGAACTACTTATTTTTAAGAGGGTGTTTAAAATGGTAGAAATATTTGGTGGGGATCGGTTTAGGTGGAAATGTTTTGAAATCTGTATTTAAATCGACAATGTTCATAATGGTAAAATATCAAATTTTCAAGGGAAATAGTCAGTATTTAGCTATGAATTAATAATAATTTCTGTGAAATTATATAGTTTTAGAAGTTTATTAGGTCGTGATGAATGTTATTGCACAATAATTTAGATTTATGTTTTAGAACAAGTTTTTATTAATTATCCATTGTTTTATTAAGTCGTTTAGGGTTAATGATCAATTTACTTGGTTTTGACAATGAAATACTTGAAATCTTTAGAATTAATTGGGATTGATATCAAAGGTTATTGCTTTAAATTATTTTATTTAAGAAGTTATTTTATTCATCGTGGGGACATCAGTGACAAAACTTGAGAAATATTGACTTAAAAGTTGGAAATCGATAACCGCTAAAGAAAATTGATCTTTATTGAAGGAATTTTATGATTTTAATTAGATTTCTAGAAATTAAATCGGTTGAATAAAGGGTAAAATCTATTGAAGGAATATTGTTATCGAATGGATAAATCTTTCAATGATATTTTGCTAAATAACCTTTGCCAAATATTATTTTAAATAACTAAAAATGACAAAGTTAACCAATATTATTAAATTATTCGCACAAAATATCCCTGTTTTGATAAAAGTTACTCAAAAATCTCTATTTAAAAATGTTAACCTATACGACCATGTATTTCTCACAAAGATATATTACACCCAATGATCCTCTCAATAAATTAGAAAAGAATTGTAACCCTATATTTCTAACTAATAAGCACTTTAATTGGTTAAATGATAACCAAACTCCTTTTTGCCTCGAACAAAGATAGAAATTTACTCTAAATGATAAAGAATTTCTACCAAAATTATCAATAAATATATTAATAACCATGCATTTATCACGAAGTTATATAAATTATTGTAATGAACACTAGATGAATAAATTACTTATGAAATGCTAAATTAGCATATCTTACCTTTTGCTAAATATTATTTTAAATGACTAAACATGACAAAGTTAACCAATAAATTAGTCGCTCGAAATAAGAATTCGGTAATTTACATTCAAATTATTCACAAATTTCTGATAACTATGATCATCCATTTCTGACTAAATTACCTAAGAATTTTTAACTAATATACATATGCCTTAATTAATATACCCTTGCGACATGTTTAAAATGACCAGTACCCTTACGACAAATACACATAGGGGACAAAATATTTTGTCGGATAAATTCAGACTATATATAAAAACTTACAATATGCTATGGTTTTTATTGATTAATTTGTTGTATATTGCATTGATACATCAAAATGTCAGATAATAGTTATAAATTAACTAAAAAATACACAAAAATACTATATTACCTAAGAATTTAGTTGTTTCTAGTTAAATAATTGAAATAATTGGTATATGTATCAACTATATCAAAAATATTTGTTATGAATCCTTGAATATTTTAAATAGTACAGCCAAAAACCAGGGATTTCTAACTAAATTTGTAAATTTATCTGGAAATAATTTACTTAAGAAATCGCTATATATTTAAAATAACCATGTACTTTTCACTAAATTGCCTAAAAATTTGCTATATGGTATTGTTAAACAAAATAATAATAAAATTAAAAATAATAATATTATGTCAGGACATGAAAAAGTAATATAATTGTATGACTAATAAATTTGCAATACAAGTGCATAATTAACAAAGACTTTGCAATAAATGGGCATGATTAAAAAAGACATTACATTGCATTTTGTCGAAGATGATTATGGCAGTAATATCAGAGGAGAATCAATGGACAGAAGAAAAGCATCATTATGATTCATAATAATTGTAAATATAATTTTAAATTTCCATATATATATATATATATAAATAACAATATTTAAAAAATTAATACAAATATTAAAACAAAATGAATTAATAATGAATATGTTTTAATCAAAAAGTATTAAAATAAAACAATAAATTTATAAAAACAAATTAAAACATCTATTTACGAAACAATAATAAACAACACTACTGTAACACATAATGTCAACTTTAAAATATTGGTTATGGTTTCTTCGGCTTTTCCAGCATTTTCATGGTTCTTGCAAAGATCTTTTTCCATTTTGATGAACTTCATATTTCATTCTGAATAATCTAAAATAATAATATTATAAATACCAAACCATTCATCATATCATCAACATTTGCTAGTCGCGCCCAATATATTTAATTACCAAGATGATTTCATATTATTCAATGTTTGAAAATTTTCTACATTATAGTACCGTCATTATGTATGTTAATAATTCATTTGACTTTGATATTGTATTGATTTGTATTGAGAACTTACATGTATATAGTATGATATTTATTAATCAGTGTTGAACAGGCTTGACAATTGTGAACATTCTTCTCGTGACACTTAGAACAAACAATTACGTGACCACACGGTAAATATAAAACCGAAACTTGATTTTCTTTACAAATTGAACAAGTTAAATACCTTTTCTTAACATCGTTCAGTTTTTCGGTTAGCTTATTTTCAATCAAATCGGCTTTTGCTATCCATTCATAAATCAATCTACTATATCCCGGTTTCAACCTTAAATACATGCATCTCCAAAAGTATTCATTCAGTGAATCGTTGTTTACCACTGTTTTTTTCTAAATACATTAAATAACTAGATAACTTCAAAATGCATTTATCATAATTAAATAAATCAATCAAATATTCAATAGAGGAATGTTTGAAAATTTTTAAAATATTTATGATTTCCTTATCAGTGTAAGTATCGTGATTATTTATAAAATCTTCAACTGTGCTGTTAAAATATTTCAATGAACGCTTATCTTCGGAATAGGTTGGACTTAATTTTTCCTTATTTCTAGTATGACTTCCTTGCTATAAATGACATATAAAAAATATTGACAAAATAATAAAGTTACCAAATGTGTTTGGTGATTTACACAATCATATTCAACAGTTTTACTTGTAGTAAATAAATAAATAAATTTCTTAATAAATAAGTAATAAATAAATTAGTAATAAATAAATTTCTTAATAAATAAATTTCTTAATAAATAAATTACTTTTGTTTTTACATTTATAAAAATTGAGATAGCCAATCAAATTGGCGTTTTCAAAATGTAGAAATTGTAACCATGGTTGAACATTCAAATATCTAAGTAACATCATATTGTATAACAATAATAATAAGCACGACTAGTACCCTTGCAACCTGTTGAGTGTGAGCAGCACCCATAGGGGGACAAAATATTTTGTCGGATAGACTAGGAGTATATATAATAATAATAATATACTTTGAAAATAAATAATAAGAAATTTGAAAATAATTTTAAAAATGATAATAATAATAATATTTTATAAATAAAATAAGAATTTTGAAAATCGTGAAAATTATGAAAATGTTAAAAATCATGAAAATATAGAAAATGATGAAAATGCTGAAAATTATGAAAATGTTCCTGAAAATGTTGAAAATCGTGAAAATATTGAAAATGATGAAAACGTTAAAAATTATGGAAATGTTCGTGAAAATAATCATCAAATATTGAAAATCGTAAATTATGCAGAAATTAAGTTTTATGAATATTTAAGTAAATAATAATTAAACATCGAAAATAAAATAATAAGAACTTCGCAAATAATAATAATAATAGTAATAATAATAATAATANATAATAATAGTAATAATAATAATAATATTGATAAAAACTTTGAAAATAATTTGAAAATAATTCTTTGAAAATAATACTTTGAAAAATATTCGATGAAAAGTTCCTGAAATAATCATGAAAATGTTGAAAATCGTGAAAATATTGAAAATGTAGAAAAATATAAAATTAATCATGCAAATGATGAAAATGTTGAAAATCATGTAATTGACGTAGAAATTAAGTTTTATGAATATTTAAGTAAATAATAATGTTGGGTTTTAGATTACTTTAAGTCGGTTCCCTCTGACTCCTCGTGTCCTTTAAATCAAAACAATAACGACCCAACGTATATTGAAATAACAAATTCACAATCCTTTATCACCACTTTACAGTTAATAATCAAAATTACGTTTGACCGATTCTCCGCTCGGTGTTGATGCTTTGATAAAGATAATATTTACCTTTTAGTTTCTTAGGTTCTCTTGACCAACGTTTTCCTCTTTTTCTTGTTTGATTTGATCCTTTTCACGCTTTTTATTCTTATCCTATCTCTTCTTTTTCCTTAATCTCCTAGATTCGTTTTCACCTTTTCCTAAGCTCGGTTTCTTTTTACCCTACCTGAGGCAAAATGCCGATTTTCTCTGATTTTCCCTTTCCTTATATACTCCTCGAAATCGGGATGACAGATGGTTATTGCCGAGTCAATCTTTCACTTGACATTTGCTTCCACGTATCTGCTTCGGCTGTCACCCATAATGGTCCAACGAACCAAGATAATTAATGGTCCTTCCGGCCTTTCTACAGCACTATCTTCTCCTTGCTCTTTTTCAATTAATCATTGTGTCAAGCTAATGGGCCCAAATCTTCCTTCTGTTTACTTTTCTTCTTGTTTACCCAGCTCGGGTTTCCTTCATCTCTCGGGTTCTCCATTGGCTCGGGTTTTCCATTAGCCAATTAATTAATTAATTAACGTTTTCTGTTTTCATACATTTGACTGCTTTTCGACCCTTCCTAACCATTTTCTGATAAATCCTTAAACATCATCTTGTTGACCATTAGCTACTCTATACCTGTTCGTTCTCCCCATTCGATTTCGATGATTTTACCATTTATTGATTTTTCTCGGATTTCCGGATTCTTGCCTTTCGTAATTGCTTTTGGCATTTTCTAATACTGCTTCCATCACACTTTCCTTTACTATCGATTCTGTGCATGATCCCGCTTTTATTTGTCTTTTTTCTTCACTTACCTTTTATTTACATTATTAATTTAATTTAAATTTATTTTAATTCACAGACCTCAATATATCTCCCCCCTTAAAAATTTTTTTCGTCCTCGAAATATGTGTTTTAATGTGGTTATCATTTTGGAAAGTTTTGTTGAATATTGATTTGTGTCTAGTCATAATTTTATGTGTGAGACTAATTTCGTTGAACATCCCAAATTTTACGCCCAACAATTAATTGCCCTCGCAATTTAATTAATTTAATTTAATTAAGGAAATCGACCATTTCTACTACTATTCGCCAAAATTGCCTATATTACCTATATTGTGTTTTCCATATTAATAAAATAAAATATTAAATAAAAATTTTTTATAAAGTACCATATGCTGATAAAATTTTGTTTTTATAATTAAAATCATTTCTCTAAAAACCATTTTATTTTTCAAGATTTTTCGCCATATTTTTAAATGATTTTTTTCGAAAAAGATAGTCGAACTAACAATTTCCATCTATTTTTATACCTAATCCTTTAAAAGAGGAAAAACAAGTGGTCCGTCAACTTTATAATTCTTAATTCCATTGGCAAATCTAATATTATCGAATTCACGTCAGCAGAATTATTTTTTTTGAAAGCAAAACCAATTTAATAAAACAAATTTCACAATGCCGTAAACGCGTTGCCTCGTCGCGATAATATAAATTTATTTTATATATATATATATATATGTCACAGATGGCATTGTTTTTTGTTTTATTGTTATTATTATTATTATTATTATTGTGAAAACCATAAAGAATATAGATATCCCTATCTATAATTCCAATGAAATATTATCTCCCACACCAAACACTACTGAAATACGTTCTCTATAGTGGTAGTTGGCGTGTGAAATCACTCACCAAATTATTTATCATCATCATCAGCAAATCAAGCATCAATTTATCATGTACTGAATTATGTTTTTTTAATCAATGTTTTTAAAATCAATTATGTTTCTTGGAAATTTATTTTAGCCATTTTAGAAATGGCTTACAAGTAATTTTTTTTATTTAAAGTAAATTTTAAGACTTGAATTCTGATCTATATGATATATGAGATCATTATTCAAGTTCTTAAATATTACTTTTAATCAACAATATTATTATAAATTATTTTTAATTAATTTTCAGGCTTTTTTAGGAATTTTATGTCTTTTATTAAAGTATTTTGGAATTATTTCGAAAAAACGTGAGTCAGATATGTTTTTAATTATAATTAATTAAATAAATAAATCAATCTATGTATTTTTTTAAAACATTTTGGGAAAAATCGCTTATTAGAATAATTTTTGTAATATATTTTCTGAGCTCAATATGAGGGGATTCTTTCAGGAAATCAAATCTGGATTGAAAAGATATTGAAACAAATTCATTTGCTCTTGATATTTTCATTAAAAATATAATTTTAAAAATTTTCAGCGATCATTTTTTTCTAAAAATTGTCTAAAATAGAATTATTATAGAAACGTATCTCATCGTTACATTTCTACGAATCAAAAGTTTGTATGTGTTTTTTAATGTGTTGCGTTTGTGTGCAGTTTTTAATTTTTCTTCCACTTTTCAGATTTCTATAGTATAAGATGTATCTCATTGAGCAATAAATGAGAACATCATCGTGAAATCAAAGTAAGTATGTATGTTTCTATAATGTAAGATTATTGATTTTTTGTTATATTATAGGAAACGGTTCTCAGTGGTGTTTGGTGTAAAACAAAATATCCGATGACACGGCTATATTCAGAGTTCATGACTACCGAGTCAATGAGCCAATCAGGTTAATTTTAATATTTTTCATAGAAATAATAATAATTGATCTTGCTGCAGATAATGAAATTATCAATAAAAGTAGAAAATATCCATCGAATGTGGATAGGAATGGCTGGATGGCGGTGATAGCATATAAACCAGATCCCGATAACACACTGTATTCTGGGACAGGGAGAATATTGCCCAGACTGAATTGCAATAACCGAAACTCGATAACAGCATGGATGCAACTAGTTAACAACTGGAAAATGTTAGCTAGGCCCAAGAAAAATATCTATTGTAAGCGCGTGGAGATATTTTTAACGGAGGGGGTGAGGAATTGTTTGGGTTTAATTTATAGAGACCTCGCCATAATTTATCAATATTATTTATCAATATTAAATATTCATACTTTTCTACTTTTAATTTCTTCATTACGTCCCTTCCCAGGGCTCCTATATCCTTTTATTTTCTCAACTTGATAAGCGCTAGTGGTATCAACAATCTTTTTGTCGGTATTGCAGAAGTCCATATGCCACTTTTATTTTTCCGTCTGATAAAGTTGATAAGTGTTCCTGCTGGCCTATCTACGATGATCATTAATATTCCGGATATCTAGATGGAAAATTTAATTATCCTGCGGTTTATTAACGTACCCAGTACTGATAAGCGCCCTATATAAGTTTCTATTTTACCGCTTCTCATTAGTTTTGCCTTTTCAATCTTCAAGTAAGAATTTTATATTTTATTTTTGTCTTATTTTTTTTGTCTTTTAGTAATATTATCTTTCAATAGTATGGACGTAAGTGATTTTTTTGATTTTTACCATGCTGTCCTCAGTTATTAGTTATTCGTATTGCATCCCCTCATAGCAACCGAATATTTGCAATCGCTGTCCAGGGTAGCCAAACCCCGATGATTGCAAGTGCTCGTGTTGCTTATTAAACTAAATTATTTACTTTTAACTTTAGTTTATTATTTTGTTTATGTAACTACCTATACTACTCTCATGTTTTGGGGCATATATTTTCAATTTTCCATTTTGTTTACATTTATTTACACAATAAAAGCAAACCTTTAATTACACCTACTCTATATCTGTTAATAATTGCGCTTGCATTTTTCCTTACAATTTTAGCCGTATTTATTACGTAATTCTTAAAGATCAACTATTTCTCTGCACTAAATATTTATCGAGGGCGCCATGGTACGGACTTTTACATAGTCTTTATTTCATTTTTTTTCAACTATACCTAATTTAGGTTGTCACGGCACCTAAGTTTGAACATCTGGATGTTGTGGAATTGTTATTTGACTGATATGCTAACAGGTTTTTATTTTCATTTTTCAGGGTCCCTTTACCACCGCGTCGAAAGGGATTGAAGCGCACCTTTGCCTGTGTGGATACGTCCAGCAGCCTCGAGAGACGCCCGCCTTGCAATGTACGCAGGGAATGGGACTGCGGCATCCAAAGTCCTATTTTGCTGGACTCCGATGAGGAATAGTAAAATTTTACTCATGAATAAAATGTTCAGCATACATTTGTTTTTATTTTGGATAATATCTCTATTGGGATAATCGATCTACCTCCCTTAATTTGTGCTAGAAAGGGTGGGGTAATTGTGTTCCTCTTCGTGATTAGCCTTTGTTCCTACTGGAAATTGTAGCTACTTACTAATATTTATTGGTTATAATTTTGTTCTCCCGCCCCAGTAGGTTACCCATGGTTATTCAGTTATGCTATTTATTCATGAATTACTAGCCAGTCAATTGCTATTCAGTCATTTACTGTCATTTATTTCTAACATTTATTTAAGGCAGTCATTTCTTTCTAACATTTATTTTATTTATTTGTTTTCTTTTTATTTATTTTATTTGCTCGTTTTACTTTGTTTATTTTTATCTATTTGTTAATTTATTTATTTATTCGATTTATCTATTTGTTACTTCATTTATTTATTTTCCACTTATTTATTTATTTATTTGTTTATCTATTTGTTAATTTATTTACTTATTTAATTTGTCAATTTGTTACTTTATTTATTTATTTTCCGAGGACGAAAAAAAACAGGGTCCGTTCAAATGGTTTATTTAATCCAATTGATTTAGCTCACCCTCATCCTCCGATTCCTCCGACATTTCTTCTACCTTCATCCGAAACTTCACAAAATCTGCTTCATGCTGAAATAGTAAGATCTCCATACGATCCAACCGCTTTTTTAGACGGAAGTTTTCTTCCTCCAAATCCGTTATCCTACCCTGCATACTACGAAACTTCCGCTTCAGTTCTTGTGTATTTGTTTTGCACTCTTTGCACGACATTTCCAAGGCTTCTTGAATTTTCTGAAATTAAATGATAATCAGTTTTATGTATTACTCTTTATTCGCAAAGCATCAACACCTTGCCTTGAATCCTATCAAACAAATCGCACAGTTCATCCTATGATACTTATAAAACATGCACATTGTCGATATAATGCAATAATTATTTATACATTATTTATAGTATGCAGATCACAATTTATAGTCTTGTTTCATAATATGAATATGATGGTGGTTGAAGGATAGTTAGTTGTCTCTCTTTTACACATATCAAGATAATGATGGTTATGAATGTTACTGACAAGATGAGAAAACCTGTTATTAAAATGTAAATGAGATATTCACAATAGTTGACTGTCAAATCCGAATTTGTCATCATTAGTTTATTTGTGTTAGGTTTTGTCGTCCTTTGGGTTGGTAATTGGAAAGGTGATGTGGTTGTATATGATGTTCGTTTCGATTCATTGATCGCCTTGACTTCCACGAAAACTGTTTGCCATCTGCCTGGTTCAGTTATCCATCGCTGATATTTAATTGTTATTTCCCATACTGTCTCTAAATCAGAAGTGTAAAGTGTAAAAAAATGATTACCGGCATCTAATATAGTCAGGGTTCTTTGTTTGTAGTTATTAACAACTCTTTCATCATTTCCTGATTTTCTATATATTGTTACCGGTCCATTTCCAACACTCAGGGTTATACGATTTGGCTCGTCTCTGAGATAGATAGACTGGGTCTCACTCTTAAACCGTGACCATTGGTTTCTCACTACCGTTCCATTTTCAAGGCATATGTTCTCTTAGTAGTTTGCATTAATTGAATAATTTTGATTCATTTTCAATTTCTCATAACGGACAAATGATTTTCGCGAGTTAAGGGTGTCGATATTTAATCCTTGAAATGTGATTCGCACTTTCACCAAGTCCACTGGCTTCCAATATATATTGATTCCATTTCTCCCTGGTTCTATTTCAATCAGGTTTCGCATCTATTTTGTGTGCACTTCTATCGGAATTTGCGTGTACCACTTTGATATGTTCTGTCTCAACAGCCATTGGTATTTGAAATTTGGCTTTAACTTTCGTACCACAAATATATCTCTATCATAATTCAGTTCTACAATTGGTGCCGTATTGTCTAGTATATTAATAATTTCTATTTTGTCTGCGATCTCGCATTTACAGTTCCACACAATATTTGTTAGAGTGGAATATATATATATATATATATGTATTTTCTCCATTCCCTGGATTTTGTTTACCGCATATGGCAAGTCAATCCTTTTGCCGCTCGCGACTGTTACTAACATCAGCATTGTTGTTACATATAATATCTTATTGATGTAGCTGACTGGTGTTGGATTTTTCGTGAATTTCTGTTTCAATTTTGTTTGACCGTTACTTTATTCTGCTTGGATCTTAAGGGGTATCTAGATTCATCTTCCTCTAGCACTAGTTTACATCGATTTGCATGCACAATCATCGGGTTAGCCTTTTTACTCCTGAATGGTAACAATTTCAAATTGGTTTCGGTGGTGTCGCACACTTTGTATGGTCCTTTAAATGGTCTTTGTAATTTAGGCGATAAACCTTTGAGAGGTTCCGGTCTGTTAAGATATACTAGATCTCCGATCTTTATGCCATGCGCATGTGTTTTTTATCGTAGGCTTCTTTATATTTCTCTTAGTTGTGCTTTATTGTCAAACCGGCTTTAGTCCATACTGATTGCATTCTTTCTTGCATCAATGCTTTATAATCGGGTATCTCCATATATTGTGAAATAAGTGGTTGGAATTTGAGATCAATCGGCATATTATTTTTCCTTAAATACATCAGATAAAAAGGGGTCTCTCCTGTACTTTGATTCACTGCATTTCTATAGGCAAATAGACACGGCTTTATGAAGTCGTCCTAATCTTTCTGTTTTCGATTCACATATGATGAGATCATATTTATCAGTGTCCCATTAAATCGTTCCACTAATCCATCAGTTTGTGGATGATATGGTGACGTATTCAATTTCCAAATTCCAAATAGGTCTGTGATTGATTTGAACATTTCGCTTTGAAAGTTCTTCCCTTGATCAGTTAGCAATTTCTTTGGAGTACCATAGCAAAATACTATGTTTTCCACAAATATTCTAGCAATCGTGTCTGCTTTTTGGTTTGGAATAGCGTATGCTTCCGGCCATTTAGTAAAATAGTCACAAAAAACAAGAATGTATTTGTTTACTTTTGTTGTTTTTCCTTTGTTGACGTTTCCTTTTCAATTGTTGAGTAGTTTTTCTCGTGAGGCCTCAGTGATCTGCTTGCGTATGCTATTATGTGGTCCTTTTCACCTTCAAATTTTTGTCCCAACACCGCACCCAATGCAGCATTGCTTGGATCCGTCATCAAGATAAATTGTTTTGTAAAATCTGGACATCGTAATATAGGAGTTGTCATTAATTTCTCTTTTAATGTATCGAAAGCGCTTTGTTGCATTTGTCCCCAAATAAATTTATTGTTTTTCTTTAGTAACGTATTCAATGGTTGGGCGATATGAGAGAAATCTTTTATAAATTTTCTGTAATAGCTCCCCAAACCTAAAAATTGTCTGACCTCATCGGCATCTTTTGGTACTGGGTACTCTTCCACTTTTTTGATGTTATCTGGATTAGTTTGTAACCCTCGCCGTGATATTATATGTCCGACATAAATCACTTCTGCTTTGCCCCATTCACATTTCGATGGTTTGATTTTTAATTTTGCACTTTTGAGCCGTTTAAATACGGTTTCTACATCTTTGAGGTGTTCTTCAAAATCATTTGAAAATATTATTATATCGTCGATATACACCAATGTATGTCGAATACCTCGTAACACATAATTCATTCCTCGTTGGAACGTAGCTGGGGCTCCTGTTAATCCAAATGGTAACACATTGAACTCATATAGTCCTTTGCCATCAGAGAACGCCGTCTTTCCTCTATCTTCCTCTTTTACTCTAAATTGATTGTACCCTTTGTTTAAATCAATAACTGTGAAATATCGTGCCTCTCCCATTTGATCGAACATTTCTTGGGGTACCGGAATTGGATAAGTGTCTTTCCTCGTAACTCGATTTAGCTTCCGATAATCTACGCAAAATCGTAAGTCTCCATCTTTTTTCTTAACTATCACTATTGATGAGGAGAATGGTGACGCACTATCTCGAATTATTCCAAATTCCTTCATTGCTGTAATCTGTCTATCACTTTCATCTTGATGAACGTAGAGGATTCTGTATGGCTTTACTTTTATTGGGGTTTCGTCTAATAACGGTATTTCATGCTCAATTACATTGGTTAAACCCAAATCATATTCATGTTTGGCAAAGATATCTCGGTATTTTCTCAACAGTTTTGTGAATTCCTTTTTCTGTATCTCATTTAAATCATTGCTTACCACTTCAGGCTCCTTGTACACCTTGACGTTTCTTGGTATTTTACAATTTGTTTCAATAGACATTTTTGATAATTTTCCCAATTTTGTTTTTGGGTGTAGCTGAACCGGTTTCTTACTGCTATTCGTTATATGGACTGATACTATCTGATTCTCTACTTTGACAATTTCGTCACATATCGGTAGATCATATTTTTCGACTAGCGTTTGATTTGGTTCGAATATAAAATCACCATTTTCCACACTCATGGTATTTGCACAATATACCATCTCCGATTGTGGTGGTATTTTCAATGTCTGATTTACAAACACCTCCGCTGCCCTGTGAATTATTTCTCCTGTTTCTCCTGCTATCAAATTACCTGTCTTTAAATCAAGTGAGATTCCGTCCAGCTGCTCTAATATATCCATGCCGATCAGACATCGTACTGGACTTCACTTCATTATGAGCGCATCGTGCGCTATTATTCGATCTCCAATATGGAATACGACGTTAAGTTGTCCAATTATGTTTAATTCGTTTTTTGATAATGACCTAACTATTTCGTGGGTAGTCTTTATTCGCATTCTTTCCTTCGCGTTTAATAGATTTTCCGATATTATTGTGTGACTAGATCCCGAATCAACTAAAGCTTCCACTTTATGTTTGTTCATTTGTATATATATTCGGGGTTGTTTTCCTCTTTTTGTTAATGTCATCAATGAGTAGTTGCATGGTAAGTCTAACATATTTTTTCTCTCGATCTCTGTGCTAGAAGGCTCGACTCTCTCTTCTGCTATTCTTTCACATTGTAATGCGATGTTTTCCACTGGTTTCATCTCTCGTAATCGATCAACTGGATACACTAGTGCTGATTGCATAAATGATTTTGGTATACACAATTTTGTAAACGTGTCTACGCTACTCGCATTCAACAGTGGCTCTTTTAAGATTTGATAGGTTCTTAACGCTTCTTTATTCATTCCACTTAGTTCTTGATTGTCAACATATAACGGTGCACTATCACCCTCGTTGTCATTGTCATTATTCTCGTCCCTTGAAGGGGTTGTACTAGCGTAGCTCACCTTTTTCTTCTTTAATATTCGTGCCTTGAGTATCTTCAACTCCTGATATTGATGATAAGTAATGAAGAATCTGGCCAATAATGGTATGCAACCAATTACTAGTTTCCACGACCAACCTGTGATCGCGTACAACCTGTGTGTTGACAGGACCTGCGATATTATTACTTTGATTACAACACATATTACATAAATTCCAATCAATCCGGCGCACGCTTGTCCAATGAACATAAACTTTCCCAGATCTTTTTCATTGTATTATACGTCGCTTTCTTGTAATGATCTGGAGTAAACAAATACTCGTAATTTACCTTCCCACTTCCGCTTGGGAGAATTGTATCTACCATTTCCATTATTACTCTTTCTTTCTTTGATGGAAATAACAAATTTCTGCGAGCTTCCTCAATGTCTTCGCTCGAGTAAATTCCACTTTGCGATAATTTCTCTAACGACGTAAAATTCACCAGATATTGCAATTCTGTCAATTCTAAATTTTCCGGTGTTTTTACTTCTCGATGATCTGGTAATGCAATCCAAGATTCTGGTGTTAGTCTGTATAGTGGTGCCAACAATCTGTTGCACTGCAATACTTTCGGTTTCACGTCCTCTTCCAGTAAGATTCGTGTCACAGGCTCCATAAATCGCAACTTTCCATTTAAATTTACTGGTAGCTCGTTGGTGCATTGGTCGTACTTTGTCAGTTTGACTGGTACCGCTTTACATTTATAGCTATATAGTGCTTCACCGAAAATTCTGGCAAACACCCCATTTTCTGTAATTAACATTGGTGCTACCAAATTAGGATTGGTTATAGCCATTGCCATCCGATTTCGGAGTATTTCTTTATTGAGGTTGCAATCATTTATAATAACTTCTCGGTACACATTTTCAACGGTATTTTGACCAAAGTGAAACAAATAATCTATTTTGTTATAAAAGTAATTTGTCAACTTAATATCTCCGGCTTGTACGTTTGTTTGAGCCTCTGTAATCACCTTCTAAGATACATATATACCTTTATAATTTGTCTCATAGACATTTTGTCCACACTTTGCTTTAGTTTCTTTTCTCAGGAATCGCATCCCATCTTTGGTCGAGGTTGACATTAGCACTGTTGGAGTATCTTTCATCCGTAGAGGTGTGATTCTTGTTGTTGTACTCGTTGCTGGATCCATTCTTATCTTCTCCGGCTTTTCCCTGATCTTCTCTCCCGTTATTTCTTTAAAACTCATTGACTTCAATTGCACAAAATTGCACCTTTTTGTATCGACATCGTACACCAAGATTGATTCTCCTGTCTGACAGCTAGATTGTTTCATGTTGCAGAATCGATCTGTCTCTAGTTTACCAGTATCATCATCAAATGATCCATCAAATTCTCTTAATTCCGACATGTACTCTTCCACTACCACGGCTTGGTCAGTTATAGCATCGTCTACTTTGTATGGCTCTCTTTGGCAATCACCATTCGACTTTATTATCCCTCGCACGGTTACAGTCTCACGGATTTTGTGGTTAATATCTGCATTGATTTTCAGCTGTCCTGTTTGAAAGGCTGCCAGGCAATTCTCTGGAATTATTTCTATCGGTGTAGGTATCGATTGCATTTTCACCATCGATGAGTGGCTCCATTTTCCACAATAAAATACAAAAGTAGTTCGTTTCACTGTGCACTCTCTCACCTTTACTCGTCAAAACCCAGATTCTTGATATACATGATATTTTACTGGATTTGTCACTTTAAATTTTACTGGGTATGCATCTGAACACTCTGCTACGTTTACCAACGAATATACTCTTTCCATTTCGGTTTGGGAGCAGTCGTATGCCACCAATGAATTCGTCGTGTTTATTATTCCCGATAACATAATAATAGAAATCATCAACCATGGAAATGCGAGTTTTCCCTTTTTCCTTACTGTCTCTGTTTTTGGGCTCTCAGTCTTTTGTATCAACTTTTCCCATCCGCCATTGTTTGCGATCCACTTCATGAAATATTTATTCGTCATTTCAGTGGCTTTCTTAATCAATGATTTTGAATTGTCAGTATCCAGACAACCATAAATACCAATCTTCAATATTATATAGGCTAGCACTGTCAATATTACATCTAATAATAACAATAATAATAACAATAATAATAATAATAATAATAATAATAATAATAATAATAATAATAATAATAATAATAATAATAATAATAATAATAATAATAATAATAATAATAATAATAATAATAATAATAATAATAATAATAATAATAATAATAATAATAATAATGATTAAAACGTTGAAAATAATAATAATAATTTTGAAAATAACATTTTCTGCGCGGGCGTTAATATCTTTCCAATAATGATGATAAACTTAATTATAACGTAATCGATAATTAAAACAAATAATATTATATAATCAATGATTTAAACAAAATTAAATTATTACGTATTCGATAATTAAAACAAAAAAATATTATTATATAATTAACGATTTAAATGAAATTAAATCATTACTTAATCGATAATTAAAACAAAATTAGAAATATTATTATATAATAAACGATTTAAACAAAATGAAATTATTGCGTAATCGATAATTAAAACAAAAATAAAAATATTATTATATAATCAACGATTTAATTTCAAGTAAATAAAGATTCTCATAAAAAATGAAAATTGATGACGAAATAAACGATTTAAACAAATTGAAATTATTATGTAATCGATAATTAAAACAAAATTAAAAATTTTAAAAAAATGCTGGGAGCGATATCAGACGCCCAAAAGAAAATTTTTGCGAGTCGAGAATTCCTGTTGGGCTGGAGTCCATACAACTATCTACAATAAAGCATATGTTAGTGGAAATATTTATTAGAAATTTGAATAATTTTTAAGAATTCCTTTATTTTTCTTTAATATTATTCGATTCAATTTTCTCGCAAAAATCCATTTCAATGCAAATATATGAATTGAAGGTGCCTAAATTATGACGCTCTTGCTAGGGGGACAAACATTCGGCTGGTTGAGATTAATTCTGAAATTGTATGAAATGCGTTTGGTAAGTAGAGTAAAGCGAAATCAAAAGAGAAAATCTAGGATAAGATCAAAACCTTTTCGTTATTAATCCGAATTGAATCGCATATAAATGCAATATATAAAAATCATTGGAAAAACATTTCATTCAATCATGTTGATAGTGAGTTTCTTTTGGCATTTATTTATTTATTTGCAATATTAAATGTAATTTCTAGTTTATTTTCCTGTGCTCTTTTTGGGCTGCTACGCGATAATCAATGCATAGAGAAATGCCACAAAACAGTTGAGAATTGCCAAAATAAATGTAAACCGAAAGATAAGAGATGCGATATTTTTTGCCGGAGAACTAACTATATGTGTGTAAATGACGACTGCGACAAAACATGCCTGGCTAATTGCCGTTGTAACAAATCAGATACTAGCAATGTTTGCTGGTATAAATGCTATTGGCCATATTGGCATCACAGATATATAACATGCGTTTTCCTCTCTAATGACAACTATTGCTTTATAGACAGCCTAAGGGCATGGTATTATTGCTATGGGGAATATTCGTTGAAATAAAAATGTTTTTCCCTGGAAATTAAATTTAAATTTTATTTCTTTTTCTTTGATTAATAAAGAAATTTTGTTTATTTGTTAATTCCGATAAATTCAAATGAAATCAATTAAAAATATAAAATGAAATTTGACATAGAATTTACGCTCATCACCGAAGAGAACTGAGGCCATTTAGTCGTATTTCACTAGAAGGTATATCTCAGGACTTCAAAGATCAGTGAAATATTTTTACCAACTGCAATTTCTAAACTTTATTTTAAAACCATGATCTTTGGACTAACAAGACTAAATTACAAAATTTGTGGATAAAACAATTGATTGTCAATTCTTCTATAGCAGCGTTTCCCAGTCTTTTCACCGCGGCATCCTTTTTGATTTCAAATTTTTATTAATAATACGGGAATATTAATATGAGCTATAGTATTACAGAAAATTATATTATTTATTAAAAAAAATAACAGTCATACAAAAAAATAAAATAAATTCATTCGATTGTTGATTAGTAATATAAAAAAAAATTAAACTTATGAATGTTATTAGTGTGAACAGTGTTGTTGTTTTTTTCCTTGCAAATCCTTGTTATATCTGGTTTTATTGTTGATAATTGGATGCGCATATCTGCCGAGCAATTCAATCTATTGCGATATTTCGTTTTCGTAGAAGTATAATAAGAAAATCCAGTTTAACACAAATACGTAGTAGAAAATGGTAAAACCACCCGTATTGCACGTTCAGCCAAAACTTTATGTTCCGAAATTAGATTTCCCCAAAATGTGGCTAGGTGGACAGGGTTGAAAATGTATTTTAATTATTCGTCGGATTTTATTTCAATCAAGTCTTCATATTCCGAGATTGATAAACAATCAAGTTTTTCGTTGCTGATAAAAGGATTTTCAACCCACATGAATTTATTATTATATGCAGGAAAATATTTTTGAAGATTATCATATAATCCACGTAAATGTTGAACAGTATGAAGACCTATATCTTCATCTAGAAGCCAATTATTTTTTATTAAAAAATCAGAAAGTGTTGAATAGCAACCCACGTTGTTAGTTTCAACACAATTGATCCAAAACTCTACTTTTTGTGACAATGCCGATATTTAGTTATGTTTAACGCTAAATACTGCTAGACTTTTCCCTTGTAGAGAAAGGCTCACTTCATTTAGCTTTGAAAAAATATCAGTGGTATATGCAAGTCGCATCAGTCAGCGAGCCGTTCATGTTTTTGTTCTGATAAAAACATAGCAAGCTCTCGCTGTAGTTCAAAAACTCGGGATAAAACTTTGCCTCGCGACATCCACCATACTTCTGCATGTAAAGGAAGAGCGATGTGTTGACTTCCCATGTATTCACAAATAATTTTAAAGAGCCTCGACTGCAGTAGTCGCGCTTTAATAAAATTAACAATTTGAACAGCTTCATCCAAAACAGTTTTCATGTCAATAGAAAATTTCTTACATACAAGAGCGTGCGTATGAAGGACACAATGACTGCTGCTATAATTTGGTACAATACTTTAATTCTTGATATAACGCCCGCAGTTTTTCCAATTATTGATTTTACACAATCACTGCAAACATCAATACATTTATGCCAATTAATATCATGTATTTTCATAAAATGGTTAATGCTGTTGAAATTTTCTTCGCCAGTTGTATTTGTTTCTAAAAATTGCATAAAAGTAAATCTTCTTCGATTGACTTGCTAAAATTATAACGTACAAAAACAAGCCCTGCTACGTCAGTTGATTCAACGAGTTGTAACGAATAAGCGTCACACAAATGCAGACGAGAAATAATCTCTTTTTCAATATCATCTGCAATATCTTGACTACGTCGGGCAACTGTATTGTTTGATAATGGCACCATATCAATCTTTTCTACAGATTTTTCATCTTCAAACATACACAATACATTATCTTTAACAGGGGCATGATAAGTATTTCTACTATGGTGTGTGGTTTACCAGCGAGGGCTATACGCTAGCTTACTTTGTATGAAGCTTCGTTTGCTTTTTCATTGTATGTTTTTACAATTGTCAGCATGGATAACTTTGTTTTTTCCAATTCTTCGAGTTTTCGTTTAAAGAAATCTAATGGTTTATCTTTGTGGTCGGGATGAGTTTTTAAGTTGGGGCAAGAGAAGCGTTCGACAATATTTTATTGCAAATAACACACTGCATTTTATGTGTGTCTGTATTTCCTATACCTGTAAATTCATACGACAAATAACTGATGTCATATCTTCGTTTTTTTAAACACAAGATTGCCTCTTGTTGAGAATGAACACTTTTTATA
>CAUHTR010001483.1:0-34069 GCA_959609185.1 Schmidtea polychroa | reverse complement strand
TTTCCTGTGCCTTTTTTTGGGCTGCTCTGCACAAAACACCGCTAAAAACTGCAGGAAACAGTGCAAAGACCAATGTATCTGTGCATGGAATTGCCCTAGGAAAGGCAATCAAAATGACGTGTGTTGCAATGGCTTCTGCTATGCATTCGGAATGCCTTGTAATGATAAATGTCATTATAGATATCAATTAAACAAAGCCCAACATTGTTCATACGGCCATAGAATTCCTAATTGTTGTAATCATATAAATCTTTTGTATATTATGTGCCTAAAGGAAAACTGCGAAGATTTGTGCACAGCTAATTGTCTTTGTAAAAGTTCTGATACTAAGCAAGAATGCTTTAAGAAATGCAATGACAAATATAATGCTTGCTGGGAAACAACTTGTGGATCTACCAGTTGGTGGTTCAGGAGTCGTTATTGTGGAGATCCATGTAAAACCGCCCAAGTAATTTGTATGTGGTGAGAATGTTTCAAACAAATAGAAAGAATCAGTGATTGAAAGACCAAAGTAGAAATATCATGAAAATCAATAATAAATGCCTTTCTAGTTTAATTAATTTAAAAAAATTATAATTTCAAAAATCATAAAATAGGAGGCATTTTTCGTCTTTGTACATAATAGATAAAAAGTAAATTACCAGGTATGGATTTTTACGAACTCTCACCAAGAAAATGGAATAAAAAGTATCAGTAAAAACATGTTTCCATTAAGACCTTGTCTAGCGCGTTGAATGCGTTTCTAGCCGTTTAAGGTTATTCTGCTATAGGTTTTGCTTATAAGTTAGGTTATTCTGTTAGTATTTACCAACTGTAAGTGATGCCAACTTTTAAAATTAGAAATGTACAATATACTAATACCCATTTGGAAATTACAGTAACTAGTGGATTAAAACAAATAAACGTACTAAATTGTATTGATTTTTAAAAAGATATATATAGTGTGTGAGGTGTTTTCAGCTGAGAATTAAATATTTCAATAATTTATTAAGATAATTTTAAATGATAAATAATTGACTAATGAAATAACTTTTAAAATAATTTTTAAAATGAATTTTTTAAATTGAAAAATTGAAAATTTAAAAAATCACACATATATATATATATATATATATATATATATATATATATATATATATATATATATATATATATATATATATGTACTATCCGAAGAACAGAAGCTATGGAAAAGTATGGGAACAACAACAAAAGGACATTCGGTTTCGAAGAGCTGCGAGAGATATTGGAAAATGGATGTACACGGGAGAAAAAGAATTGCTTTCCTTTTAACGTAAAAAATACACGAGGATTAATAACAGTAGAAAAGAACAAAAATATCTTAATGTTAGTCCCAGAAACATTTGCAGGCCTGTTAACAATAACCCTACATGAAGAACTATGTCACATTGGAGTTAAGAAATTATTTCATTATATGGAAAAGATATTTTATTGGCCGAAAATGCAAGAAATAATCCAACTCTGTTTACGATGTTGCGAGATCTGCGCTAAGAGAAAGATCGATCAGACAAGAACCAAGGAAACATTTATTCCTAAATATAGCTCTGAATTCCTAGAACAGATTGTTATGGATGTGGCTTACATGGAAATGAACGCCATAAAAAAATATATGGTGGACCGTTTTAGCAAACTGATTTCTTTAACTGCTATCACAAAGCAAGACGAAGGGACAATTTTCAAAACAATACTTAATAGTTGGATCCATCGATTTGGGAAACCGAAGAGCATTTTAACAGATAGAGGCCGAAATTTCAAAGGGAATTTCCTAAGACAGAAGCTACAGAAACTTGGAATCAAGCAGGAATTCAGCTCACCTTACCAGCACCAATCAAATGGTTTAGCCGAACGAGCCATACGAATGATAAGAGATCTTATTACAGCAACATTGGCAGGTGGATGTGAAGAGAGAAACTGGCACGAACTTCTACCCAGAATAGAGTTCACTATAAATAGCAGTCGACAAAATGCTACAGGTTTATCACCATTTGAGATAATTTATGGACGGAGTGTCAACCTACACTCTAACGGTTAGAGTCTAACCTGAAACAAGCTGAGATATCAAGAAGCGAAAGAATCGAAGACGCGAGATTTAACTCGAGTAAAGCCACAGACACTACGAGAGCTATGGGTAAGACAAAGAGAGGCACTCGTGTTTTCGAGGTGGGGGAGGAGGTACTCGTACGTAAAGAGCCCCAAAACAGGCACAAGGATGGTATGCAATACAATGGCCCATATAAAATCGTCAGATTTCTATCACCTCATCGAGTCGAACTACATTCACAAGAAGGAACGAAAGAAAGAAGAATCGAGTGGCTGAAGAAGTGGAAAAAGTCTTAAGAAGGGGAGAGTTAGATATCTGGTTCTTTTAATAACTGGAGTGGCGGTTTTTGTAAAAATTAAAAACTTATTATTTTATAAATCCTTTTGATAAAATATATATTGTTGGTTTCAAGACTTTTACTGAATTTACTAAATTTAAAGATGTATGTAAAGATGGATTTAACTTTTATAATTAACTTAGAGTTATGATTTATAATTTTATAGTCAATATAAGTTTATAATTTATACTTTTAGGATCAATTATAATTTATATTTTTATAGATAATCAAAGTTTCAATTTTATATTTTATAGGGATAATATAAACTTATAATTTATGTTTTTATAGATAGTTCTAAGTTATAATTTATAATTTAGGGGAAATATAAGTTCCTAATTATATTTTATGAAATTAAATTTGTAATTTATTCTTTTACAACTAATCATGACTTACATTCTATGAAAGCAATTTCATACTTCGAAATTATAATGTATATATTTATAACTCATTTAGATTTGTAATTTATGGTTCTGTAGTCAACATGAACCTATAATTTATATTTTAAATTTATAATCTATACTTTTATAGTCAGTACGAGTTTATGAATATATATATGAATACTATTATGAATATATATATATATATATATATATATATATATATATATATATACAGTGAAACCTCTCTAATAGGACCACCCTTGGTTCCGGACCAAAAGTGGTCTTTACTAGAGGTGGTCCTATTAGAGAGGATTTTATTTTTATAAAGAAAACTAGACTTAAATTGAAGATTTTATTATAAAAACTCATCTAATGTTGTTTGTCTCTTCGATTTGGCTTCACTGTTATCAAAAACTATCATATTCGTCAACTTTTGTTCAGCTTGAAACATTATGTCAACTAATTTATTGTCACCCAGTTCCATTCCAAGATTCTTAATCTGCTGAATATAAGATAAAGATGTTTTTAAATCAATTTTTGGTAAATCAGATTCTTCTTCGTTTGGTTCAGAAACCTCACTTGATGCATCATCCAAACTAGTGTAAGAAGAAATCAGTTTTTCTTCCCAGTCACTCTCAAAACAGTTTTGTTCAAGAGAAATGTCAAGCTCACTAAGGTCAAAGTCGAAATCAAGCTTCTTAGCTAAATCTGTTACGTCTTGTTCGATCTCAGTTATAATATCTGGTTTAACCGTGATATCCGAGCAGAACCCACATTTTTTAAAACAGCTCTCAACTGTTGACGGCTTAACAGCATTCCAAGACTCCTTTACAAATTCAACAACATTAGAGAGATTGATTTTCTTCAACAACTCTTCTACATTGGCAGTTGTTTCATAAAACGACAATAATGAAGAGAGCATTCTTTTTTGATATTCCAGCTTGAAAGATCTAATTATACCTTGGTCTAAAGGCTGAGATTTGCTGGTAGTATTTGCAGGAAGAAATGCAAATTTTATATTGCTTAAATCCATTTTAGGATGACACGTTGCATTATCCAATACTATCAGGATTCTTCTCTTTTCTTTTAAAAGCTTCTCATTGAACTTGATACACCATTCCTTGAAAATTGTACTGGTCATCCAAGCCTTTCTATTTGCATGCCATTCAACACCCATTTTAGACATATCGATGTTTTTGAAGCACCTAGGCCTTAAAGATTTATTAATTATGACCGGTGGCTCTTTTTCTCCCAACATATTAACACAAAGCATGATTGTTATTCTTTGTTTGGATTTTTTACTTCCATATGTTTTTCTCCAGCACGACCCAAAGATTTCCCTGGCAACATACTCATTGATAAGTTTAAACTGCTGATTTGTTAGTCGTTTTAGTTTTTTATTTGCATTATTGTTCCAAAGCTCCTTTATTTCTTCTTTGTTAACAATGATATTGTGGACTTGCGTTTTACTACAAGAAAATCGTCTTGTAATAAGTCTCTGTCCTTCTCGCTCAGAAGATTTAATAACATCCATCTTCTCGCTCAATGTAAGCTCCTTTCTCATTTTTTTTACTCCCATTTTAATTTTAAAAAAATATTTAAACAAAAAATATTTAAACTAAAAATATTTTTTACGAAAAGTGGTCTTAACGAGAGGGGTGGTCCTATTATGGAGGGTTATTTGTCCCAGTAAACTACTGTGTAAATTTGGTTCCGAAGAAATAGAGGTCTTAACTAGATGTGGTCTCTTTAGGGAGGTGGTCTTAAGTAGAGGTTTTACTATATATATATATATATATATATATATATATATATATATATATATATATATATATATATATATATATATATATATATATATATATATATATATAAGTTATGTAAAGTTTTGTTTGAATAATATTCGTTTTAGTGTTTTTTGAAAAATATATCTTATTGAATTATCATTGATTTATTTTATGAATTTAGAAGTTGAGGACATCATAACTGGCGACCACGCCAAGGAAATCAATGCGATAGGAAAAAAGAAAGGAACCAAGAATATGTTAGATTCCTTGTCAAAACAAGCACGTGAGATGCTAAATTTTAATGTCAGAAAGTTTGACGGAAAAGTTGGATCTGAAGCCGAACTTTGGCTAAAGGATATTATGGAATGGCTGAGAATAGAAGATCAAAGTCTAGTAGACGCATTGGATCTTTTGTTGACAGATGCGGCATCGATGTTATGGGAAGCGGCGAAAATAGCGAAGATGACCGATGAAATGGCAAAAGAGTGGTTTATAGAAACTTTTACAGTAAGGAAAACCATTACTAACAAGATTGTAGAACTAGCTCAAATTCAGCAAGAGAGAGATGAAAGATTCCAAGTCTTCGAAATACGAGTAAGAAGTTTAGTTAAAAGTGTATTTAGCTCTGGAATGTCTGATGAACAGATTGTTCGAGACATTATCTCAAACAGAGCGAAAGACGATAGAGTAAAAGAAATATTCTTATCAGGGAAAGTGACAAGTTTTGAAGATGCCAGGGATATGGCAAAAATTCAGGAGAAGATCGAGATGACGAATGACAATAAATTCAATATTGATGCCATAAGAAGAGACTCCTACGCATCAGTGATGAAAAATGGTAAATTCGAGGGTAGACGAGACCAAAGAACATTTGTGAAGACAACTGCACATCAACGCGACGAACACCGAGAGATTAATCATGAGAGGAATAGACCTGGTAATGGTCGGTTTGTACCAATTGTAAATGAAGACAAGAATGAAAATGAGCGGTATAGAGGACGATATGAGACAGGAGAACCAGAGAGAAGAATACCTACAGTATCGCTTAAAGATATTGCAAGAAGGTTATTTAATGACAGCAAAGGAAGAGATTCGCCTCATCCAGTGAAACTGACACCAGGTCAGTGTTTTTGTTGTGGAGAAAAAGGGCACCGGCGTTTTGAATGTCCTATGAAAGACAAATGTCTAATCTGTGGAAAAGAAGGTCATGGATTCAGAGATTGTTTTTTGCTTAAAAATAGAAATGGATATCAGAAGAGAGTGGCATGTATTTACGAAGAAGATCACGAAAGAAATAATGGTGATTTTACAGAAGATTTATACAGTAATTACGAAGAAACGATAAAAAAATCAATGGATAAACCAAAAAACAAGGACGATCCCATTGCTTTCATTTCGTCAGTGGGGTCGACACAATAATCAGTAGAAAGAAGCGAAATGAAGACATGATGCAGAAGATGTATGAGACGACAGACAGAAGAAAGTGGAGTAAGATTGTAATAAACATGACGGCGATTGACATGCTTTGGGACTCTGGAGCGTCAGTATCAGTTATGAGTGAAAAAAGTTGGACAAAGATCGGGAAACCGAGGTTGAAGCAGAGCACAATTTCTCTTTGTGGAGTATTTTCGACGGGAATGGAAAGACCGTTAGGAGCAATGACGATAAAAGCTGATTGGAATGGGAAAAAAAGAATTATTAATGTTATAGTTGTCAAAGATATACGTCCAGATTTCATTGGGGGTGTAGATACAATGGAGAGATTTGGTATTCAACTGGTAGAGGTAGACAATATTGAAGCGTCACAAGTAGGGAGGACATATGTGGACTCACAACGAGAAGAGAAAGCATTATTAATGCTTGGAGACAGGAAGAATGAACAGTTAGACATATTGCTTCGGAAGTTCAAAGGTATTTTTATGGCTTCAACTTTTGATCTCGGGTTTACGAAAGTTGTTCAGCATGAAATGAATATAGTAGGTGGGCCTGTAATGTTACAGCCAAGAAGACAACCAATGCATTTAGAACAAAAGCTTGACGAACTTGTCACAAACTTATTAGAAGCGAGAGTTATTAGAAAATGCAAAAGTGCATGGAACGCGCCACTAGTGATTGTGGCTAAGAAAGATGGATCAATAAGGATGTGTGTCGACTATAGAGGGTTGAATGCGATCACTGAAAAGATATCTTTTCCAATGCCAGATACACGATTTCTACTGGATTGTCTGGCAGATTCAAAATATTTCACATCCATCGATCTAGGTCAAGCATATTATCAAGTTGGAATGGCGAAGGAAATTCAAGAGGTCACGGCTTTCAGTACAAGGCAAGGACAGTTTTGTTTTAACCGACTTCCTTTTGGACTAGCAACAGCCCCTGCGACGTTTCAAAGAATGATGCACTCAATGTTGGATGGAATATTATTTAAAGGTGTTGTTGTCTACCTCGACGACATTCTTGTCTATGGAAAAGACATAGAGGAACACAATAACCGATTAGAGGAAGTATTCAGAAGAATTCAACTAGCGGGGTTGAGAATTAACCCAGAAAAATGTAATCTGTATAAAGAAGAATTGACATTCCTAGGGCACACTGTAAGTGCAAGTGGGATAAAAACGAACGACAAGAAGATTAAAGAGATTCAAGATGCAGAAATACCAGTATGCGCCAAACAATTAAGATCCTTTTTAGGTATGACCAATTACTATAGGAAGTTTATAAAAGACTATGCGAAAATTGCGGAACCTCTACATGCAGCTACGTCCGGCTGTGAGAAAAAGATTAATTGGTCAGAAGATTGCAACAATAGTTTTGAATTACTTAAAACAAAGTTGTGTGAAGCTCCAATTCTAGATTACCCAAGAATGGATAGAAACTTTATTCTGGATACAGACGCTAGTTTTGGGGCCATCGGAGCAGTTTTATGTCAAGCTAAAGAAGATGGTACTGAAGTAGTAATTGCATATGGGTCGAGACACTTGACCGCACATGAAAAAGGTTATTGTGTGACTAGGAAGGAGTTACTTGCTATACACGAATATGTAATGTATTTTAAACAATATCTATACGGAAAGTCATTTGTAGTACGAACGGATCACAAGGCGTTGGTTTTCATGAGATACACAAAAAAACCGATAAGCCCGCAATTTCAAACCTGGCTAGCCAACCTTTCCGGATATGATTTCGATCTTCAATATAGGAAAGGAGAGGAACATGGAAATGCGGACGGAATATCAAGGATTAAAGGGATGCTATGTGCACAATGCCAGACTAGACATGAAGACGCAAAAGAAGGAAAAGCCAGAGTAAGACATATCAGCTCATTACAGAAGACTGAGTCGATGACTAAACTCTTAGAAAAGCAACAAGATGATGTAGATTTCATTCACATGACAAGAGTGTTACAGGGAGAAGAGAAAAAAGATGACTTGAATAAAAAGAAATTTCCTTTCAATTTGCATAACAACATAAAATTAGAAGATGGGTTTTTATTATTAGAGAAGAATGGTAAAGATGTCATCCTGGTGCCGATAGACTACTCAAATACGTTAGTTAAAGGAATACATACTGAAATGTGTCACATTGGAGTAAAGAAATTAATTAGCTATATGAGCAACATATTTTTTTGGCCAAACATGCAAGAAACTATACAAAACTGTTTGAGAGTATGTGAGATATGCTGCAGAAGGAAAATAGTGCAGGAGAAGACAAAGGAACGATTGTTGCCGATAATAAGTTCAGAATTTTTAGAACAGCTGGTCATTGATATAGCACACATGAAGAATGGTGGAGTGTACAAGTATATGCTAGTTATCATTGATCGTTTTAGCAAAATGGTCAGTCTGACCGCACTGGAGAGACAAGACGAGAGATCGATTTTCAAAGCCATATTGGAGAAGTGGATATACCGTTTCGGAAAACCGCGAAATTGTCTGTCAGACAGAGGGAAGAACTTCGATAGTGGTTTTATGAAAACAAATCTAGGAAGACTGGGTATTACGCAACAGTTCAGTTCACCATATCAGCATCAATCTAACGGTTTAGTTGAGAGAACAATACGGACAGTCAGAGACTTGCTGGCGACATCATTAGCAGGTGGACTAGGAGAGCGAAATTGGGCGGAGTTACTTCCTCGAGTAGAATTTTGTATCAACGTGACACAACAGAGCGCGACGGGATTTTCTCCATTTGAAATTGTTTTTGGGAGGAAGATTAACCTTCATTCAACATTGCCTCAGACGACATTGGATACAGTTGAGATACATAGATTGGTAAGAGAGAACAGTGAGAAAGCAGCTAAACGAATGAAAGAGATGGAAACAGAGAAGAGAACGAATCGATGTTTCACGGTGGGAGAGAAAGTATTAGTTCGGAAAGAACCACAAAATCGCGACAAAGATGGACTACAGTATGAAGGTCCGTTTGTCATATCAAAGTTTTTGTCAGAACACCAGGTGGAATTGAGTGACGGGACGACAAAGAAACTCAGACGAATTGAATGGCTTAAGAGATGGGCAGTTCCTTAAAGAAGGGGAGAGTTATGTAAAGTTTTGTTTGAATAATATTCGTTTTAGTGTTTTTTGAAAAATATATCTTATTGAATTATCATTGATTTATTTTATGAATTTAGAAGTTGAGGACATCATAACTATATATATATATATATATATATATATATATATATATATATATATATATATATATATATATATATATATATATATATATATATATATATATATATATATATATGTTGGACGTGAAATTTATATTCTTATGATTTATATATGTTTATTTATGTTTATGATTTATATATAACTTTTTCAGATTTATAGTTTATATTTTTATAATCAGGATAAGTTTATAATTTATTTATGACTATTTTGGATTTATAATTGATATCTCTATGATCAGTATAAGTTTATAATTTATATATAACTATTTTAGAGTTGTAATTTATATCAGTATAGGTTCACGATTTATATTTTTAGGGAGTTAAATTTATGATCTATACTTTCATACTACTTATAAATTATATTTTTATGAAATCAGATTTATACTTCATATAGTTAATTCAATGGTCTATTCAACTTATAAGTTAAGTCTTACAGATACGTATGTCGAATGCCTTTATGAATACTATTACCATTAATACCATCATATGGAAAGATCTTTCCTTTACACTATTATTTAATAGGTTATTTAGGACTTTAAGTTCGACATACGTGTAGTTAGAGTTCATTACTTATTAGGCTATGGATAACCGTCTACATTAATCATGAATCGCAGTCTTGTGATTAGTTTAGGTCTGAGATCTACTCCGTTTATTAACCTTAGTGTTTCCAATTCTATTAACCTGAACAGAACTACTTTAATAAAATTAAACAGTATCAAGAAACTTACTCCATGACAACTTTCTGTATACATTTATACTAGCACAGTTCTATTTCCATTAATTTGAACTTCATTTTCAAATACTCCATATATAATAACATGTACCGGTTCTGTAATGGCCTTTGCAAACTTTATATCCAGTCGTAAATTCCTGTTTTGTGGTAGTTGATTCTGATTTAAATCAAATTCGGGGGCTAAATCAAATGTGAAAAATGGGTATTTGGTTTTAAATTCTTCAAGAGTTATTCCACAATTCAAGTTTTTATCTAAATACCCCAAATTTCTAACAATACTCTGCATATATGTAGCACAGTAATTATCATTATCGAAATCGTGAGTATAAGTTTCTCCATAATCAGCATTTTTAGAAAACTCAATGAAGTAACACCCAAGTTTTTGAAAATCGAGCTGGAGGCAGTATAAGACCCATTATATTGTGTTTCACTTTGAAATGTTACCAGAATAAAATTAGGCATTCTTCTGTCACCAAATATTTGTTCTTTATAGAATGATGAAGCACCTTTAGCAATAGCAAATTGTACAATTTCCTTTGTTTTTAATGGATAAATTGCATGTTTTGAATTAAGACCCAATTGATGACCAGCTAATACTGATGGGTCTGCTCGAACTCTTCTCACCAATAATTTTGCATCAACTAATTGGCATATTGCTGCACCTGCACTAGTAAGGTATAATGCAAAATCTGAACATTTCAGACTAATATGGACATTAACTCCAGGAAGTAAATATTTCGGTTGATCCATAAAGTCGAGTTGTAATGATGAGCACATGGTGAAAACCTTTGAGCCTTTAAACCATTTTTTTCTTTCATCATCTGTTGCTGCATAACCTATAGGTGTAAGACAGGTATTTTTAGTATCGGAATAGTAATTTAAAATAGTTTCTATCAAAGCCTTGTGAATGAATGTATTATTTCCACCCTCAATCTTGATCTTATTAAATCCCAACACTCATCTTTAAACAGAGTATGAAACAGGAAATTGTTCAGTATTACATCTGCATTGGCATCTTAAACCTTTCTATCTTTATCTACAACCTTTATCTGAACAGTCAATAAGGTATCGTTCAAATCTAAATATTCAGTTTGCGAACCATTAATATAAAACTCGATATCATTTCTACTATCAGTAATTGAATTCATAGGGAAAACTTCCTCAAAGGCCCCAAATTCGATTACCGCTTGAGGCGATGGTCTATCAAATATACATAATTCGGATTTGCCACAAATCATTTTGCAAATATAGTTCCATGTCCTTTCATTCGTTTGTTTATAGGCGATATTCTATGTATTATACGTTTTGGAGCATGAAAGGGGGCTGGAGGCGTATCTTTTTGAAACATACCAGCAACCCCTGGTAAAACGTTCCCTAACTCAGCTAAAGCATTTGATTTTAGGGATGGTAATATTTTCTTTTCATTCATAATGACGTCTTTAGCAGTTTCCATACCAAAACTACCAGTACGTTTAAGAATAGGAAGTGCAAATCTACCAATTGTTTTTAACCCACCTGATCCGTACTAGTAGTATGATTGGAGCTCCCCGCATCACATATACCCCCCCCCTCCGCCCCCCCAAAAAAAATTTTTTTTTAAATATAAGGTCAAGGTCAAGGTCAAGGTCATTTATTTATTTTTTTTAATTTAATTTTTTGTTTTAATTAATTGGCCGGGCGGGCTCCTACTTTTTTTCATCCCAAAAATTAATGTTCCCGCCAACAGATTTTATTGAACGATACCTCAACTTAAAGCTCAGTCCAAGACCTTTCGAATGAGCTATAGGTATCTGTTATATCTTTAATAGTTTTAATGTTATTAACAATTGATGACCACCATCTTTTCAATGTTAAATTATTATTATTATTCAAAATATTATTAATTGGCCGGGCGGGCTCCTACTTTTTTTCATCCCAAAAGTTATCGTTCCCATTATCCGAATTTATTAATCGATAGCTTATTTTGAAGCTTAGTCTAAGACCTTTCAATTGAGCCATAGAAGGTGTCATCATCATTAACATCGGCAAAGTTATTAAAGTTTTCCCGAGACCATTTTTCAAGGTCATTTATTTTTCAAAATATTATTATTTTCAAGGTCATTTATTTTTTCAAGGTCATTTATTTAATTTTTCAAGGTCATTTATTTTTTCAAGGTCATTTATTTTTTCAAGGTCATTTATTTTTCAAGGTCATTTATTTTTTCAAGGTCATTTAATTTTTCAAGGTCATATTTTAAAATTTAAATGTACAGAGTTCCCGACAACGATAATTATTCAACGATAGCTCATCTTAAAGCTCAGTCCAAGACCTTTCGATTGATCCATAGAAGGTATCATCATCATTAATATTGACAAAGTTATTAACAATTGATGACCACCATCTTTTCAACGTTAAATTATTATTATTATTCAAAATATTATTAATTGGCCGGGCGGGCTCCTACTTTTTTTCATCCCAAAGGTTATCGTTCCCATTATCCGAATTTATTAATCGATAGCCTATTTTGAAGCTTAGTGCAAGATCTATCTACTGGTGTATAAAAATTATCATCATCATTATTATTGGCAAAATTATTAACGTTTTCCCGAGACCATTTTCAAGGTCATTTATTTTTTCAAAATATTATTTTTTTTTTCAAGGTCAAAGTCAAATTTGTAATAAAAGGTCAAGGTCAAATTTTAAACAAAGACATATGACTCATCAAGGGCATTTAAACAAAGACCATGACTCATCAAGGTCATTTCAAAGACGCGTGATTCATCCAAGGTCATTCACAAGGTCTTAGAGTAAGCGTGATGACTCATCAAGGTCATTTATTTTCAAGGTCAAGGTCATTTTTTTTTTCAAGGTCAAGGTCATTTTTTTTCAAGGTCAAGGTCATTTATTTTTTCAAAGCCATTTATTATTATTATAATTATTATTATTATTATTATTATTATTATTATTATTATTATTATTATTATTATTATTATTATATACTCTTAGTCTATCCGACAAAATATTCTGTCCCCCTATGGGTACTGCACACAAGGGTACTACTCACACTCAACAAGTCACATGGGTACTGATCATATTATTATTATTATTATTATTATTATTATTATTATTATTATTATTATTATTATTATTATTATTATTATTATTATTATTATTATTATTATTATTATTATTATTATTATTATTATTATTATTATTTGCAATTATTCATAAAACTTAATTTCTACATCAATTTCACGATTTTCAACATTTTCATCATTTGCATTTTTTAATAATTATCAATATTTTCATAATTTTCTACATTTTCAATATTTTCACGATTTTCAACATTTTCATGATTATTTCAGGAACTTTTTCATCAAATATTGTTCAAAGTATTATTTTCAAAGAATTATTTTCAAAGTTTTAATCAATATTATTATTATTAATATTATTATTATGATTATTATTATATATACTCCGAGTTTATCCGACAAGATATTCTGTCCCCCTATGGGTATTGGTCACAAGGGTACTACTCACACTCAACAAGTCACATGGGTACTGATCATATTATTATTATTATTATTATTATTATTATTATTATTATTATTATTATTATTATTATTATTATTTGCAATTATTCATAAAACTTAATTTCTACATCAATTTCACGATTTTCAACATTTTCATCATTTGCATTTTTTAATAATTATCAATATTTTCATAATTTTCTACATTTTCAATATTTTCACGATTTTCAACATTTTCATCATTTGCATTTTTTAATAATTATCAATATTTTCATAATTTTCTACATTTTCAATATTTTCACGATTTTCAACATTTTCATGATTATTTCAGGAACTTTTTCATCAAATATTGTTCAAAGTATTATTTTCAAAGAATTATTTTCAAAGTTTTAATCAATATTATTATTATTAATATTATTATTATGATTATTATTATATATACTCCGAGTTTATCCGACAAGATATTCTGTCCCCCTATGGGTATTGGTCACAAAGGTACTGCTCACAATCAAAATGTCGTAAATTATTTTCAAATACAATTTCAAAGTATTATTATTATTATTAAAATTATTATTAAATTCTGACCAACTTAAATCAATGAATGGGTAGGACAAAAATATATTACGTTGCGGTATTTTAAATTTAAATATATTTTAAAAACTTATTTTGACACTAAATTTGACTTATTTAACAAAGACATAATTATTGCACATGTTTTGCATAAATATTATTATTATTTTTTGAATTTTCAATATTTTCTTTTAAAATAATAACACCCACGCGAAAGATGTTATTATTATTAATATTATTAATATTATTATTATTATTATTATTATTATTATTATTATTATTATTATTATTATTATTATTATTATTATTATTATTATTATTATGATTATTATGATTAATATTATATATAGTCAGAGTTTATCTGTCCCCACACACATGCTATATACACATACCTTATTATTTCAAAGTAACACGTGCGGGAGTTATTATCAAAAATCTAAAATATGGTTTACACACACACACAACCCATTTAACAATTATTATTATGAATATTAGTGAAAAGCTAAAATATTTTTACACACACACACACCCAACCCATTAAACTTTATTATTATGAATATTAGTGAAAAGCTAAAATATTTTTACACACACACACCCCATTATCAATTATTATTGCAAATATTAGTGAAAAACCTAAAATATTATTTACACACAACCCATTAACCATTATTATTATTATTATTATTATTATTATTATTATTATTATTATTATTATTATTATTATTATTATTATTATTATTATTATTATTATTATTATTATTATTATTATTATTATTATTATTATTATTATTATTATTATGATTATTATTATTATTATTATGATTATGATTATTATGATTATTATGATTATTATTATATATAGTCAGAGTCTATCCGGCAAGATATTCAGTCCCCCTATGGGTATTGCTCATATGGGTAATGGTCACAAGGGTACTACTCAAACTCAACATGTCGCAAGGGTTTTCGATCTTAAAGCATATTATGGTTTATTAAGGTTAGTAAATAAAACTTATCACACACACTTTAATATTTAAACGATAAAAAATCAAGACAAGAGAGGACAAGGCAAAGTTTATGCATTTAGTATTGCCAGGCCTAATGAGCAGTGACCAAATATCTGTGCTTGAAAGACACGGTGGATATTTGTTCGCGTCCACAAGGGTCGTCTGTGCCTCCCCCAAGTGGGGTCAGAAGAACCTGGGCATTATAGTTTTCCGTACGGAACATTACGCCTAGCATGGGTAGTCAACTACCAGCACATTCGAAACGTATAATTTCAAAATACATGCGTCATTGGCACTATAACCAAATTAGTTAATGTTTTCACTAACACAAATATATACAAATATATATACAAATATATATACAAATATATACACAAATATAGGAGCCCGCCCGGCCAATTAATAATATTTTGAATAATAATAATAATTTAACGTTGAAAAGATGGTGGTCATCAATTGTTAATAACTTTGTCAATATTAATGATGATGATACCTTCTATGGATCAATCGAAAGGTCTTGGACGGAGCTTTAAGATGAGCTATCGTTGAATAATTGTCGGGAACTCTGTACATTTAAATTTTAAAATATGACCTTGAAAAATTAAATGACCTTGAAAAAATAAATGACCTTGAAAAATAAATGACCTTGAAAAAATAAATGACCTTGAAAAATTAAATAAATGACCTTGAAAAAATAAATGACCTTGAAAATAATAATATTTTGAAAAATAAATGACCTTGAAAAATGGTCTCGGGAAAACTTTAATAACTTTGCCGATGTTAATGATGATGATACCTTCTATGGCTCAATTGAAAGGTCTTAGACTAAGCTTCAAAATAAGCTATCGATTAATAAATTCGGATAATGGGAACGATAACTTTTGGGATGAAAAAAAGTAGGAGCCCGCCCGGCCAATTAATAATATTTTGAATAATAATAATAATTTAACATTGAAAAGATGGTGGTCATCAATTGTTAATAACATTAAAACTTTTAAAGATATAACAGATACATATAGCTCATTCGAAAGGTCTTGGACTGAGCTTTAAGTTGAGGTATCGTTCAATAAAATCTGTTGGCGGGAACATTAATTTTTGGGATGAAAAAAAGTAGGAGCCCGCCCGGCCAATTAATTAAAACAAAAAATTAAATTAAAAAAAAAATAATAAATGACCTTGACCTTTTATTTAAAAAAAATTTTTTTGGGGGGGGTATATGTGATGCGGGGAGCTCCTGATCTGGGGAGCTCCAATCATACTACTCGTACTGTTTACCAACGAAATATGGTAATTCACCGCCAGATTAGCTATCACTATACATACTAATAATATCAGAATTAGCCATCTACTTTACGAAAATGTAATGTCAAATGACTTTTCGAATCTTTCGGAAAGTTTATAAGTTTTCCACTATCGTCATGAATATTTATTTCTATATTGTTTATACATGAGCTTGAAATTGTCAAATACATGGGATTATCGATATTTATATTGACAACTTCATCATGTTCATATTTTCCAATCCAAACCGATTTCAAAAGAGGAACACTGGAATCACCAACAATTATGGGTTCAAAAATGTTAGCATGTATAAACATTTGTTGATGATGTTCTAGTATTCTTGGTTTACGTATACCAGCCGATTTTTCCTGATATTGTTGCTTCTCTAATCCAAGTGTATTTGTCAAATTTTTATCAAATGTAACTTCGCAAATTTCATCATTCAAACTGAAGGTAAAAAACAAATCTTTCACAATGTCCAAACTTTTAAATATGTGTGAACAATTGTACTTTAAATATTTAAGTAACACATCAAGTTTATCAACATATAATTCATCAGCAAAGGTGAATGATTCTTCAACTTCATTATTATACGACACTGATATTTTAATTTCTTCTTTCATTACACTGTTTGCTTCAAATAGATCAAAATGTAATAAATATTCTGTTTCCAAAACATCATTTTACAACTTATAACCCATTCGTTTGGCATCTTCAATAGTTTCGAATGTTATTGTTACAGATTTTTTAGAACTCACTGATGTTTTTGATGTGATATCAACCGGTCTTAATCCATTCAGTCTTCGATGTGATGAATGATTATAACTGGTTATTATTATTATATATACTCTGAGTTTATCCAACAAGATATTTTGTCCTCCTATGGGTACTGGTCGTAAGGGTAATGGTCGTTAGGGTACTGCTATAAATAGTCAAGGCAATAAAATCATTTAACAAAGAAATTTTAAATATTATACTTTAAATATACACTCAAACTAAAATTTATTAACACATTCACATTCATCATCTCCACATTTCATAACATTTTCAACGACATGATCTATACAATCGTAATATACACGTGGTTCAGTATCCTTTATATTTTCAGTTATATAATCCGTAAATTCCTCCATAGGTTCATCAATAGGATCATCAATTTCTTGAGTGATTTCTTCATCATCTTCTTGAGTGTTTTCTTCATCAATTTGTTCAGTTTCATCAGTTTCATCAAATCCTGAATCTTCACTCTCTGCTACCCAGTATATATTTAATGCATTTGAAATAGATAATATATCCTCCATTTTACACCAGCTATTTCTGCTAATCTTTTCAAAAAAAGTTGATTAAAAGTTCTAAATATTAAATAATTCGATAATTAACTAATCATATTAACCTTTTTCGGTAGCCATTATTAACACTTTAAAACTACAATGTACATTTGTTTATAGAATGACTTTGTTAAAGTTTTGCAATATTATAGAAAATAAGTGAAAAACAAATATGACTAAATACATTTATTAAATACAATAAATACATCAACATTTATTAAAATTGTTATATACCAATTTTCGTTTTCTTCGAAGCTAATTTCATCAAAGGAATCATAAAATCTTGCATATCGGTTGTTGAAAAATGCATGTTGATTACATGATAGATTCGTATTCAATCGTTTGAAAACCTCGTCAATAGATTTAACATCTATCATCGAAAGTGTGCCGGATAAGAATTGAAATTGAGTAGGAATTAGCTTGACCGGTGACACCAATTTTATATTGATTTTTTCTTTTTTTTAAAAATACATTATGTAGTTGTGGAACATTTGAACAGGTTGTACAAGTTCTGGAACAACTTTTGGTTTTTCAGTGCTTGAAATTTTATTTGTCATCGTGAATTATGATTAAAATGAAATGGTACAGGGTTTTTATACCTTTGACTATTGTTTATCATCCAATCAGATTGCATCATGTCTTTGTTTTAATTGCATTCAAATTGCATTGATATTGCATTGCCACATGTTTTATATAATTTATTGGCATATGTATTATTATTACATAAAGTAATATTATTATTAAAATTATTATTATTATTATTATTATTATTATTATTATTATTATTATTATTATTATTATTATTATTATTATTATTATTATTATTATTATTATTATTATTATTATTATTATTATTATTATTATTATTATTTAAAACAATAAAATGATAATTTAAGCCTTTTACTGCAAATAATGTATTCAATGAAAGAATTTTCGACTATAAGATAGTCCTTGTCAATCTCCTAATAATTAACAAGGACTATCTTATAGTCGAAAATTCTTTCATTGAATACATTATTTGCAGCAAAAGGCTTAAATTATCATTTTATTGTTTTAAATAATAAATGCTGCTACCAAGCAATCATCATTTTATACTTTATTATTATTATTATTATTGTTATTTTTTCGGTCATCTATATAAAAACGAACGCTGAAAACATAAAGATTTATTAAATCAACCAAGGTCAACAATCCTGCTAAAGAAATAGGTTCTAAAAGCCTTCACTACAGGCCATTCCAAATACCGCTGACATCTATTTATGCAGTACGGACACCTTTTGCTGCAGAGTGCTTCTGTGTCCATTTTATACTGCATTCTGTTTTTCTTCACGTCCCATATGAACTGATTAAACAGATCGAAAATCCTGATCCTGGTTGCATTATAAACTAGGTCCGGAATTTTCTCGGCAGTTGTGGATAATAGAATGTTAACCTCTCAATCATTACTACAAAATACTTATCTAAAAATAAATAGTTATAAAAATGTGTTTAATAAATTAAAAAATTTACTATGATGATCAACCTCAGCCATTAACTTTGCAGCGCTTGGAATATTGTTCATTTTTTAAAAAACTGTTAATAAATGAAGAAACATCATGTTTTAAACAATCAACAGCCAATTAGATATCGACCAATTAAAATTATGCATTTAAGTTCCTCTGAACTCAGAGTATATATATTTTACTACAATATATTTCGACAGAATCACTGTCATCTTCGGGTAGAATTAAAATCAAACTAAATCAATATAAATTGCTCTTTTTTTAAACAAACTAATTATCTAATTCATTAATTTTTTAAAATTAATTTTGCTAAAAATTTTACAAAATTCTGTTTTTTATATTCAACCTTTAAAAATTATAAAAGTCTTAAATTTTTAAAACTTTTAAAAGCTCACAAAAGTTGAAATCAAACAAGATTCTAATAAATTTTCCACAAAATTGTGTTTACTAATATTAATCAATTGCTTCAGTCGATAGTGATTCTATCGACTGCCAGGACATGAAGCTTGTGAGGGTGAACTTAGTTAATCCACATTTAACCGAGATGCTGATCAAGTACTGGCTTGAAGAAGAGTTCGCAGACGAAAAATCTTCTAATCTATGATTGTTTATCACACGCGGGTCCGTCGACCCTGGAGAGGATCTCTGAGATCCCTCTTCCTCCTCCACCACCTCCTCTACCGATGCCAATCTATGGACCAGTTGGTAAAACCTCAGCGGAACAATAAACGAGTCATGAGATCAATTTGACATCAAGAGAAAATTAAAGCAACAGGGATGAACAAGAAGAAATAAAAAAACTAAATTAAATAAACTTATAAAACAAAGAAACCACGAAGCAACAAGGTTGGTCAACAGTAAATAAAGCATAAAGGGAAAACATCAAAACAGGATTAAAAACAGGTATAACAATTAATTAAAAAATAAAAAAAACCGCAAAGACATAAATCACTAGATAAGATGGAGTCTCAATACTGATATAAGACTGTTATAACACGTTTTCCTTAGACATGAACATTATAGAACTCTTACTCTCGCACTCTTAATTTAATATGGAATTTACTTATTTTTCTCATATTCATTCAACAGATCACTCATTAATGAGTTTTATCTATTCAATATGTATTTGTAATGTAATTCTCATTAAACGTTTTTGATAAATGTGGGTTTACTTTTTATTTTCTCTTTGCTCAGGTAGTTATCCATCTATCATCATTTTTTGAGGTATCCCAGATAGATATTTGGGTGGTTGGTCAAATAGTCAAGGACTAGTGGAGTTATGCAGAGAAGCTGATTAAGTTCTCTATCTTACTCCCTGAGAATTGGCCGGATGGCCTGACATATAGTAATTATCTGATGACTGATAAGAAATGTGTCTGCTAGGGGGTGGACACCTGTCGTAAACCAATCAAAATGGCTGTTTCGATCGTTTGACAATGCTGTTGCTTTTACTCGATAACACTTGCCCGGCTTTTATAGTAAATCCAGAGATATTCGAAGGAAGGATTTGCTAACGATGATGAGTCGCTTGTCACCCAATTGGACTTCCACTAGTTGACGTCTATTTTACATACCAATAAAATTAAACTGGATTTGTGCGCTGACGTTAATAGCTGTTTGCCTTGTTCCGAATATGCTTACAATCAATCTATCATGCATTTTCAATCTATTTGATAAACTAAACTATGATAAACAAATTGCTGAAATTCTCATCAATGTTGCGCTTGATTTCATCTTTCAATAATCGTCCTGTTGGGCAAAAACTGACTCTGGACCCATACATAAGTAACACGACGAAATTCGTCGGAATATCACACGCTAACATAACAGTAAGTCGAGTTAAATTAGAAACACGTTAAAGCACAAAATAAACATAAAATAATAAACGAAACTAATAAAATCCACATAACACCAAAGTAATAAACCTACGTTTAAAGAAAAATCAAACAAAAGAAACAGACTAAAACACAACATAGATACATAACAGAAGTAAGCAAAATTTGAATTAATGGCGATAAATAACACTAAAAATGAATTAGAAAAAGTAGGATGTGACCCCGTAATATACAAACTGGGGAAGAATGTGCTGTGTTTTCGTAATAATTGACCACTTATGATGACTTGCGCGAGTTCAGACAAATACATCATAGCGCGTGACTATATATATTGTTACTACACAACAAACGCGTACACACATGGCAACTATGGTCTCACTATAGCTTTCACTTGTTACTAACTGACCCCACGTACTGACATGGCAATTAGTTACTGTAGTGTGTTGCTATGTTTTATTTTCATTATTTTCCACGAAACTGCAATTACAATTTGTGGCCAACTAACAGTTTCTTGTCCGAGATCCACTGGATAGTTAATTCTCTATAGTAAATTATTACTACAGAGAATTCGAAAATAAAGTAGATGATTTGGTAATCGCTAGACCAGGGCACCGTTAGACCATCCCCACGTTATAAAAAAATTAAAAAATTTTTTCAAGGTCATAATATTATTAAGTGGTCTAGCGGTGTCCTACTATTTGACCTGCCAAACGTTAGTGTTCCTATAATTCGATTTTATTGACTGATGACTCATTTTAAAGCCCAGTGCTGGATAGTTTTAATGAGCTATAGATATCATTATTAGTTTTAAAGATATTAACGATATTAAAAATATTAAAGGTATTAAGACAATGAAACAAATCAATACATTTATTAAACAATAAAATAATTTAATATTAACAATGGCAATCTAAATATTGATGTACTCATATTTGCTGCATTATTATTTGAAATTAGTAACGTTGAATAATTGTAATTATCAACTTTCAACAGTTCTTCCTTTCTCCTTCTCCAATATTCTTCTTCTCTTCATGCCTGAGGTTCTTTTCGTTTACTCCATCTTCCTTCTGCTCCTTGTGCTTCTATGATTTATAATGTAATCCATTCTCGTTGTTGTTTTGTTGGGTTGTTTTCGATTTGTATTCTGTCTCCTTCTTATTGTAATATATTCGTTCTTGATGTTGCTTTCTTTCCGCTTGGGATTGATAATCAATCATGTTACTGTACAGTCTTGTGAGAATTGTTATCTGATTTTGCATCTCGTCTAGCTGATTTGCTGACATATCCATATTGTGACTCCGTTGTAAGTTTCGTTTTTCGTACATACAACGGCTAGATGATCTCCTGATCCGCATAAGAAACATTTCCTGGATAATCTACATCTTACTGGGATATGTTCTTTCTTACCGCAATTCCAACATTTTCTTCGCCCATGACATTCATCGAGCCAGTGTCCTTGTCTCTTACAGTCATCACAAAACTTGTCAATGTTCTCACTATTCGACCTCTCACTTTTGTTGTCATTTTCTTTTCTTGGATTATTGGTGCTATAACTCCACTGTCTGTGGTATTGTGGTTGATTATCTGCGATATGCCTTAGAGTTGGTAGTTGTGTTACTTGGGTGTATATTTCACACACATTCGCTATCGATACTGCTTCGTCCAACGTCTTGCAACTTTTGCATCCGACTATGCCTTTGATGTCATCTTGTCGCAATCCTTTCACACATTTGGTTACGAGTTGTATTTCCATGTCTTTCTTACTGAACACCGGACGTCTAATTGCGCTTGCATAAATTATGTTTGATTCATTCGCTGCTTGTCCTCAATTGAAATTCGTATTGCTTATCTTTTGTTTCTCCAAATGTTTCTTTTCGTTAATTTCTTTCCAGGTTTTTGGTGGGGTATTACACTCCTTCATTCCGACATACCGATTAAAAGCGTCACCTGTTATATATAGTGGGAATCATCTCACTACTATTTTGGGTGTCCATTTTAGGGCGCCACAATATGATTCGAAGTGTTGGATGGTAGCTCACGGCAACACGACCACCCGGTACCACCCCTCCCCCACCATAGGAAAATAATTTTGCCGTCGTAGGTTTTTTTTGCTCAACGGTTGTATAATTGATTTTTCTGACTATAGTGAGAGGGTCTCGATTGAACCTAGAATATTCAATACAAAAGAAAGGGCCCTATACAAAAAAGCCAATTTGCTGCCGGGAGCTACGCTTATTTTTATAATAGAAAAGAAAAGACCCTATAAAAAGCCATGTTTTTTTCAGACTATAGTGAGGGGGTCTCGTTTGAACCAAAGATTTTCAATACAAAAGAAGAGGCCCTATACCTAAAAAGCCAATTTTCTTCCGGGAGCTACGTTTATTTTTTTCAATAGAAAAAGAAGGGCCCTATACAAAAAGACATGTTCTTTCAGATAATAGTGAGAGGGTCTCGATTGATCCTGGGATTTTCAGTACAAAATCCGACTACACTAAAAAAGCATGGATTTTTCTAAGTATTATTACGGTGGGTCTCCTGGTCTTGGATTTCGAATACAACAAAGGTCCTCAATAGAAAGCATTGTAAATTAAAGATAAACAGTCAAATTAAGAGTCTAGAAATTGAATTAAAGAAATTAAGGGTAAAAAAAAAATTTAAGTATATTATGGGAGTAGAAAGTTAGTAGCCCCCTGCAGCAATGAACCCTTCCCCTCCGGAGGGGTTCTGCTGCAACTTTTGATTACACAATTGGAGCAACTTACTTTTTTTTACTTTCTGGGATTTTCAATACAAAATTTTTTTTCAATACAAATAAATTTTTTTTCAGACTATAGTGAGGGAGTCTCGATTGATCCAGGGATTTTCAATACAAAAAGGGTCCTCACTAAAAAAGCCAAGGATTTTCCAGACTATAGTGAGGGGGTCAACTTGGTCCGGGATTTCCAATAGAAAAAGGTGGTCTACACTTAAAAGCGTGGTAAATTAAGGATAAATAGGTAAATTATGGGTCTAAAATTTTAAATTACAGTAAATTATGGGCTCAGATTTTTGAATTAAAGTAAATTATGGTTTAAAATTTTAAAATAAAATAAATTAAGGTCTAAAATTTTAAATTAAAGTAAATTAAGGTTCAGATTTTGGAATTACAGTAAAATATGGTCTAAATTTTTGAATTAAAATAATCAATGGACTCAAATAAGTAATTGAAGGTCCAAATTTTAAAAATAAAGTAAAGGTCTAAATTTTTGAATTACAGTAAATTATGGGTCTAAAAATTGAATTACTGTATTGAATTACGGCCTAAGATTTTTGAATTATAGTCAATTATGGGCCTAAAATTTTAAATTAAAGTAAATTAAGGTTCAGATTTTTGAATTAAAGCAAATTATGGGTTAAGAATTTTGAATTAAAGTAAATTAAAGTAATTAATGGGTTCAAATGAGTAATTTATGGTCTAAAATTAAAATTTAAAGTAATTATGGGCTCAGATTTTTGAATTAAAGTAAATTATGGTTCAAAAATTAAATTAATGTAATCAATGGGTTCAAATAAGTAAATTAAGGTTCAAATTTTAAATTAAAGTAATCAATGGGTTCAAATGAGTAAATTATAGTCTAAAATTTAAAATTAAAGTAATGAATTGGCTCAAATAAATAAATTAAGTTAATTAAGGTTCAAATTTTAAAATTAAAGTCAATTATGGTCTAAATAAGTTAAATAAAGTAATCAATGGTCTAAAATTTTTGAATTATAGTAAATTAAGGTTCAAATAAGTAAATTACGGTTCTAAAATTTAAAATTAAACTAACGTATGGTCTAAAATCTAAAATCTAAGTAAATTATGATATAAAGTTTTAATTTAAAGTAATCAATGGGCTCAATTAAGTAAATTATGGTCTAAAATTTAAAATTAAAGTAAATTAAGGTTCAAAATTTTAAATTAAGTAATCAATGGTCAAAAATGTTATATTAAAGTTAAATAAGTAAATTAAAGTAAGATTTTTAAATTTATTAACAAAAAGTTAGAATAATAGTAGGTGTTTGAGAATTGAAATTTTTTAATGAAACTTTTTATGGAATAATTTTTTAAGATAATTTTTTATTGAAAATTTTAATAACTATTTTATAAAAATTATCACTTTAATAAAATCTTTTAAAAGAATTATTTTTGGGGATATTTTAAGTGAATAATTAATGGAAATCGAGTGAATATAATTGATTAAATTTCGGGAGAGGGGGTGGGAGTATAAGTTTTTAATTAGTGGAATATCGAAAATCGGGGGGATATAAGTGACGAGGATATATAATTTAAATTATTTTAGTTTAAACTATTTTATTACATAACAAGCTGTGAATGGTATTTTACTAACATTTTACCAAATTTTTATGGGCCTAAAATTTTAAATTAAAGTAAATTAAGGTTCAGATTTTTGAATTAAAGCAAATTATGGGTTAAGAATTTCGAATTAAAGTAAATTAAAGTAATCAATGGTTAAGTTAATAAGTTAATTTTAAATATAAAATATTTTAAGGTAATTTTTAATGGAAATATCACATTATAAATTACCGCAACCTAATTTATCGACGAGAACTATTACATAATAGTTTAATCGTTCGACACTGTTACGCAATACTGTCGCAGTATTTTACTCGCACAAATATATGACTTTTATAAAATACTTAACACCTAATTCAAAAATATAAATTTTATAAGTAAATGTAAATAAGAAATTGATTTATTAACAGTTAGACTTTTTTAACTTATTGATAGAATTAGGTAATAGAAATAAAAAGTAACTTTTTTTCCAAAAACTCCTTTAAAATTGTAATAGTAGTTATTTATTATTAAATTTACTATTTTACACTAAATATTTCAATTTCGAAAACCATCATCATAATATTAAATATGATACTCTTCAATCAAAATAAGTTAAGACTCAAATTGTCTTATACAATCAAAATGAAATTAAATGGTTAATTATGAGGTTAATTCGCGTCTATGTGCGCTTTTTACTTTGTTGATTGGAATTGTGTGCGCACACAGACGCCGACAATTGTGGTATGATATTTGGAATTTAGTCAGATTTGTTTTTTTCGATCGATTTTGGAAATATGATTCGAATTCTGGAAGTTTTTTAGAATGGATTTATAATTTTGTTTTTGAATTTTCGGCCTTAGTGAAATATGGAAGATAATGAATGTTTGATATGTCGTACATCAATGAGCAATATAGCGAAGAGATGTATTTTCAGCAGTGAAACTCGTCCATGTGATGGTGGCTCAACAAGATCGTTGCAAATTATTAATGGAAGTAATGTAAATGTCATAGATAAGCAAGATTTTAATGAATTCGTTTATATTTCAAAATTTCGAATTGACATTAATTCAATTTTTCAAAGTTTATCAAAACGATTGGAAATCAACGATTTAATTTCTGTAAATCATGAAATGACAGAAGAGGAACTCCAAGATATGTTTATGAAATTTCCCCAAAAATTTAAAGATATTCGTAAATTATCTAAAACCATTTATGACAATAGCGATAAAAAGATAAATTTGCTAACTTATGAATATGATATTTTATTTAATCGAGCTCTTAAAAGGATCAACACAATTCAAATGTTTATTAGCCAAAGTGTTGAACAATTATCCAATGTTTCAAATTCAATCATGGCTCAATCTCAAGTTATTGGACACGTATATTGGTTTAACGAACAATGGTTTTGTACAAATAAAGCGTGTGATGCGATTAATTACAAAGAAATTCTTCTGATGTGTCTTAGACGTAAACATTAAATATTTCACTAATTTTAAGTAGAGTTTTTTTTAAATTCTCAAATATATTAATACAATTTTGAACTTATTATTGGAATAAAAAAAATAGAATGATATTTAAAATATATACAATTTTAAAATACAATTAAAATTAAATTATATACTTTAAACTAACTTTTCAAATAAAAATTTGGTAAAATGTTAGTAAAATACCATTCACAGCTTGTTATGTAATAAAATAGTTTAAACTAAAATAATTTAAATTATATATCCTCGTCACTTATATCCCCCCGATTTTCGATATTCCACTAATTAAAAACTTATACTCCCACCCCCTCTCCCGAAATTTAATCAATTATATTCACTCGATTTCCATTAATTATTCACTTAAAATATCCCCAAAAATAATTCTTTTAAAAGATTTTATTAAAGTGATAATTTTTATAAAATAGTTATTAAAATTTTCAATAAAAAATTATCTTAAAAAATTATTCCATAAAAAGTTTCATTAAAAAATTTCAATTCTCAAACACCTACTATTATTCTAACTTTTTGTTAATAAATTTAAAAATCTTACTTTAATTTACTTATTTAACTTTAATATAACATTTTTGACCATTGATTACTTAATTTAAAATTTTGAACCTTAATTTACTTTAATTTTAAATTTTAGACCATAATTTACTTAATTGAGCCCATTGATTACTTTAAATTAAAACTTTATATCATAATTTACTTAGATTTTAGATTTTAGACCATACGTTAGTTTAATTTTAAATTTTAGAACCGTAATTTACTTATTTAAACCTTAATTTACTATAATTCAAATATTTTAGACCATTGATTACTTTATTTAACTTATTTAGACCATAATTGACTTTAATTTTAAAATTTGAACCTTAATTAACTTAATTTATTTATTTGAGCCAATTCATTACTTTAATTTTAAATTTTAGACTATAATTTACTCATTTGAACCCATTGATTACTTTAATTTAAAATTTGAACCTTAATTTACTTATTTGAACCCATTGATTACATTAATTTAATTTTTGAACCATAATTTACTTTAATTCAAAAATCTGAGCCCATAATTACTTTAATTCGAAAATTTTGACCATAATTTACTTTAATTAACTTATTTAGACTATAATTTACTTTAAATTTTAATTTTAGACCATAAATTACTCATTTGAACCCATTAATTACTTTAATTTACTTTAATTCAAAATTCTTAACCCATAATTTGCTTTAATTCAAAAATCTGAACCTTAATTTACTTTAATTTAAAATTTTAGGCCCATAATTGACTATAATTCAAAAATCTTAGGCCGTAATTCAATACAGTAATTCAATTTTTAGACCCATAATTTACTGTAATTAAAAAATTTAGACCTTCACTTTAATTTTAAAAATTTGGACCTTCAATTACTTATTTGAGCCCATTGATTACTTTAATTCAAAAATTTAGACCATATTTTACTGTAATTCCAAAATCTGAACCTTAATTTACTTTAATTTAAAATTTTAGACCTTAATTTATTTTATTTTAAAATTTTAAACCATAATTTACTTTAATTCAAAAATCTGAGCCCATAATTTACCTATTTATCCTTAATTTACCACGCTTTTTAGTGTAGACCAGCTTTTTCTATTGGAAATCCCGGACCAAGTTGACCCCCTCACTATAGTCTGAATAATTCCATGCTTTTTTAGTGTAAACGCATTTTTGTATTGAAAATTCCAGGACCAAAGAGACCCCTTCACCTTAGTCTAAAAAATCCTTGGCTTTTTTAGTGAGGACTAACTACCTACTTATGAGCTTAATTTTTAAATTAAGTAAATCAATCGCTATATTTGGGAATTAAGGGTCTAAAATTTTAAATGGTTAGATTTTTAAATTAAGTAATCAATGGTCTAAAATATTAAATTAAAGTAATAATTTTAAATTTATTATCAAAAAGTTTGAATGATAATCAGTTTTTGAGAAATGAAAATTTTTATGAAATAATTTTTAATGACAATTTTAGATTGAAATTTTCATGAAATATTTTTCAAAGTCAATCAATCAAAGTCGCAAACTTCCTTTTTTACCCGACTTCTACCCGTACCCGGTAGCTTGATATTAAGTTTTACCAGCCCGGCAAGCCTCATCTTGCTTTTCCCCTGTATTCATTTTTCCATGAATATTTTGTGTGATTTTAATGACGTTAACTAATTCGTTAGTTCCTCCAGAATTGAATATTTGCCCATCTAAATGACTCTGAGCTCCTTGCTCTTCATTAGATGCCTTACTCCTGTCGAGTTGCGTGGCCTCAATTCCCCGAAATTCACGTAACTCGTCATTTAACATTTCAGTTACCGCAAAATAACTCTGAACCGTCCTCATTGATGTGTTTTCATTTAATAATTCGTTGTGTCTTTGCTTACATCCGGTAACCTTGCAGAAAGATTCTTTACGACATTCCTTGACCATGTGATTTCTTTTGAAGCAATTCCCGCACAGTTTCTTTTCTTCGATGACTTTCTTCCTTTTTGAAATTGAAAGTTCAACCCAACATTTGATGAGTTGACATCTGGTAAAAATAGGCGATTTTTAAATTTGAATTTACATATTCGAAACAAATTTTGGAACTTAGGATTTAATCTTTTTGTCGAGTTATTTCCAGCTGAAATTTGTGTGGAAGTTATTACAAAATAATTAGAAAAATATAAACTATAAATATAAAATACAGATAGCGCTTCTGTAATGAAAAGAGTAGGGCGGATAATAAAATGCCATCAGCAGTTTTGTTATGCCCATGGTATTCAATTGGCTGCGCTAGACGTGTTATACTGTAAGTGTTTCGACTAGTCAGAGGGGCAAATGACTTCTCCCTCTGACTGGCTGTATGAATTCGGCCTTGCGTCTGTGTGCGATTGTGTCAGGCACACAGACACGTGGAATAGTTACTTATGTTTCTTGACGTTTTTATCGCATCTTTGTGCGCGTTATTATTAAAAATTGTTTTTCTTGTTGTTGTGCGCACACAGACGCGGAATATGTGCTTTTTGTAAGAATTCATTGAAATTGGGGTGTGTTTTCGTTGGAATTGTGATTTCTAGAATTGATTGTTATTTGTTTTCGATTTTTGGATTTATTTTCGAACTTTCTGGAGTTTTCGTTTTAAAAGTTTGTTTTAAAAAACATTTTTTGAAACAAGATTTGAATATAAAAGTTTAAAAGAAAGAATTGGTCAAGATTATGATTTTGAAGTAGATATAAACTGGGTTTGGAGTTAAAGAGTTCTTCTATTTGGTCAGATTATATGAAATTCTTAAAATCAACTCAAGCCAAATGTCAATATGCTAAAAGTCAAAAGTTACTTGCCACACGTCGAATCTATTATCATCGAGCTATGGTTACGCAATCGAATATTGAGACAATATGGAGAGGTTATAATGCTTTCGAAACTTTTATTAATGGCATCATCGCTAAGAGAATTAACGAAGAATTTGGAAGCAAGATTTCAAAAGATGGTCAAACTCGAGATCATGTTTTGTTGACTTATAAGCTTGGCGTCAAGTAAATAATAAATAATAAAAGTAAAAACTGGATTGTAATAACTAATTTTGACTTGATACAGTAAGAATAATTATAAACAAAATACAAAAAATTTGGAATCTGACAGAGAAAGAAAAATAAATAGCGATAGTGATGTGGAATAGTGATGTTGAGGAAAATGATGTTGATGGATTTAAGATTTGTGACAGTTATGATAATTCGGTGGACTTGAAAACAGAAATACGCCCACGTTTAATTAAAGTAAGAAAAGTAGTAAATATTTTTAGACGTTCTCCAACACAAAATGGCGAGATACTTCAAAATTACTTTAAATCTGAGTTTTGTTGGGTTATTGAGTTGGTGATAGAATTAGAACTCTTACTCTGACTCCAAGCGTGTTTTTGACTGCCACACAAATAACAATTAACACCGGAAACTTTATTGAATATCACAAATATTTTCACAATGATACAATTGACTCAACAAGCTGACTATTATACCGTGCTTATTACAACACTATGGTGAGGAATAGCACACTCGTATAAGCTTGATTTGTCAAACCTCTCACAACTAAGGAGTGTAATAATTGGTAATTTTAACTGGTTGTTCTCTGATTTTGACTTGGCTTTACTCGTCTAACTTTACTCTATTATCAACTGAATAAACTCTTTGCTGATTCTCTTTTATTTCTGTCTTCTTCTTAGTTTTTCTTCCAAATTGTTTTCTCAATGGCTTCTCAAAACTGTTTCTCTAACAAGTCTCCTACGTGTTCTCTCAATTTTCTCCTCTATTTTTTCTTCTTTTGCTTCTGCTGTGCCATCTCCTTTTATACTTTGTCAATTTGTGGCACTTCAGATAATCAAGTGTTTTTCCCATTTTCTTTCTCCTGCTTTCCCCGACTGTCCCATTTTTATCTCTGACAGCTGTCAAGTTATTTTCCCTTTTCCCTTTTTTTGTTTGACCGCCTTCTCCCATTAATTCTGTTATCACTGGCAAGCTGTCGAGATAAGGATATTGTTGTTTTCTTTTTTCCCCGATTTCAAAATTCCTTTTCCTTTTTGTACTAATTAATTAGTACTGACCTTGGTTTTTATTTTCCTGTTTGATTCCTTTAATTTCCTTTATCTTTCTCATTTTTAATTTCTTTTTACTTCCGTTTTCTTTTCTGAGTTTCTATAGATCGTCCCGTTTGTCATGGCGATCTTCCCCAGGTAATTTTATTTATTTCTTTGTAAATTGTTATTTAGGTATCCTCGACAGTTTAAAGAAGAAATTTCGCTGATTCTCGATACAAAAACTACAGCGATTTTGGGAACTAAGAACTTGCATTTTAAAATCTTTAATAGACTTAGGTTCCACTATTTAAATTTGAAGAGGCAGAAATGGATATTGTTGGGTTTTTAATGCAAGTCGGTACTACGGTCTGACTCCTTTGTGTTCTTTTCCAAATAAATAAATAAATAAATAAATAACCCAACACAAAATCTTTATTGACACTGATGCAGTTACACTTTTACACTTGTATTAGTTTACTCACACTTGATACAATCAGGTTTTGTCTGCACTTTTCAATTTGCCAACAAATCTCACGCAGGGGTAGATCTTCCAACGGGAGATGTCCCTTTCTGGTACGTTCGATTTTTAAATGGTTTAATTTCTACTAACTTTAATATTTCCTTTTTCGCTCTCGTCAAACTTCTGTTTTCTTTTCTTCAACTAACTGGCAATTATGTTTTTTTGCTGGTTCCTTTTATACTTGACCCGTCAATTGATTTTAATTCATCAAGCCCTTCGTATCAAATTTCCCGGGCTTCCTCCTATCTCTTTCTCTCATTGTCCTAATTTAATTTTCGTCGACCGATCTAATTTCCCCTTTGATCTACCATTTAGGCTCTCCCATGACGCTAGGGCTTTCCATTATCTCGGGCTTCCCATTATCTCGGGTTTTTCACTATCTCGGGTTTCCCATTAGCTCGGGTTCTCCATTAGCTCGGGTTTCCCATTAGCTCGGGCTTCCCATTAGTTAATTAATTTTTAATTAATTTTTGTTTTTTGTAATTTATTCTTTCTAGGGACCCCCCATTGATTTTATTTTATTATATTTGAACTTGTCTCATAATTTGGCATCCGCCCATACCAGTTTCCCCCGAAATTATTCAATTTTGTTTTTTTGATTATTTTAATTAATATCTTTGTATTTTACATTTATTATTATGAATTTGATGTTTTCATTGATTTTCACCTCAATTTTGTATCTCTTTTATTGAACCCCAACAATATTATTTCTGGAATTATTTCAACATTGCTGCCAATAACATTAGCAGTGGAATAATTGTGTCGACTCTCCTGTCTGCAAATGCCACTATTGTATTTTTGATTAAAAATTTAGGCAGTGGACAATTAAGCGGTGAATTTTAAATTTCATTAGCACGTAGAATTGACGAAAGGAGAACACAATTATCAATTCTGCTTCAATATTTTCACAAAGGACAAATAAAAGCAAAGCATAAAAAAAATAAATTGTTCTTCGAACAGTTATCCTAAACAAACGTTGTTAGGTTAATAGCAACTCTAGTTAAACGCTTTTCACCAGATTCAAATTTAAATAATTTAACTAGTAATGATATTACATTAGAGGCCAAGGACGAAATGTGAATCAGTTCAGAGTATATTGCGTAATTCAATACAATGTGTTAGTTATCACGCAGTATACATTACTATTTAAGAGTGATCACTCTGTGTTAATAAAAATAAATCTTTAGATGGAACCAATTGTTGTAACTGGCGACCACGCCGAAAATGTTCACACAATGACGACTCGAGGAAACGGAAAAAAGTCTGCAAGAGACACGCTACCGAAACGTGCGCAAGAACTCTTGGATATGGAAATTAGAAGATACGGTGGTAGATGTACCAAGGAAGCTGAAAAATGGATACAGGCAATTGATGATTAGATCGCTAGGATTGATTTGAAGAGGACAGAAACATTCGATTTTCTCCGTTGCGATGAAGCGGCTACACTGTGGAAAAATGTCAAAAGAGAAAAAACAACAGATAAAGCAGCTAAAGAATGTTTTTCCGAAACCTTTACAATTAATAGTTAAACATACATGGCAATGATTTAATTATAAGATAACGCCAATCAAACATTCTTTTCTCGATATATTTCGACAGATTTCCTGTCATCATCAGGTGGGATATAATAACTAATTAAATTAAGGATTTTAAACAAATTTATAAATTATATATAAAAAATTTTTTTATTTTATAAAAACATTTAATTATTTTTAAAAAATTATACTTAAATTATTATATGATTTTTTTTAAATTTTAGCATTTAAAATTTAATTTAATAATTTAAAAAAATTTTAATAATTATTTAATTTAATACAACAATCAATACATACAATATAAAAAAAAACTATTTAAAAACCTATTAAAAAACACTCAAAACACAAGTATTTCCTGCTGTTGGGCTAGAACTGACTTCTAGACCCCAACTATAATTGTGACTAGAATGCGTAGGTACATAACATGGAAAAAGCAAAAAGTGTAATTAAATATCAAAAATACACCAAATAAACAATATTGATTAAAAGAGAAAACAACAGAAAAATATAAACACCGAAAGTAAATAAAATTATACAAGAGCAAGAAGTTATGCAAAATCTAACTCAAAAATAGCCAAATAAACATGGAGTTACAAAAAAAAACAAACTCGAATAACTTAAAAGACGATAAAAACG
>CAUHTR010001482.1:0-21491 GCA_959609185.1 Schmidtea polychroa | reverse complement strand
TGACATGTGCCAGTGGTGACACATCCTACTACTTTTAGAAAAGAAATTAAGAGAAAACAACTTGTTAATAAAGGAAATGAATACCGAGAATATCACCAAACTTCTTACTGTTATCCTCGAGAACACCTACTTTACCTTTTAGCAAAATATCTATAAACAAGTTAAAGGTCTGCTTATGGGTTCTAGCATATCTGGACTGCTAGCAATCATCATTATGGATAACCTCGAACGAAGGATACTGAGGACCATACAACCCATCGGTTTCTATGCAAGATATGTAGATGATATCTTCATCACAACCAAAAGCAGAAAAGAAGCGAGGAAATATTTCAAACATTCAATGCGGCTCACCGAGATATTAAGTTCGAAATTGAATATCCGGAAAAAGAAGGATCCCTCAATTTATTGGATTAAAGAATTAAAATAGAAGAAAATACTCCAACATACGGGTTCTACAGAAAACCAGCTCACAAAGAAATATTTCTGCACCAAAGATCAGCGCTTCCATACTTACAGAAAGTACATGTCATAAGAAATGAGAAACGAAGAATAGCCAATCGATGCACTGAAGAAAACGGAAACTTTAAACAACAATTAAATTTCAATAAAATCCTACACAGAAACGGATACCAAGGTGAGGACATTGAAAGAATGAATTCTACCCCCAAAAGATCTAGGGAATTAACACAAAAGAAGAAGAAATATTTCGATTTGAATATCCCATTCATCAGTGACATACTCGACTTCAAGATCCAGAAAGAACTTAAACGTACCGTTCTCCAATTCGGATAGCACATAAATCTTGGACATTGAGAAAAGCTCTGGCAAACAACACAAATAGAGGAAACAATTGCACAATGAAAAACTGCTAGACACCGAAAGATATTTGCTTTAGAAAAAACATCGTCTATTGCATCACGTGCAATATATGCAATGAAATCTACATTTGAAGTACACTCAGGACCTTGCACCAGAGTTAAAGAACATCTAGATCCTGGTGGAACATCCTCGATAAACAGACATCTTCAACAATGTCAATCAACAGAGGAAAGAAAAAATATTTCAATCGAAATCATAGCTAATGGATACAGCCAAAAAAATGTCAGATTCAAAGAAGCAATTCTCATCATAAAATGGCGGCCGAAAATCAACACTAAAGAAGAAATCAATGAAATCATCAATTTGATCTGTTGTCATTGACCTTGAGAATAACTGATAATATATAAAAAATATAATAAATTAAAAAGTAATAATTAAAATAATATAGAAAATTTTAGGAAATATACTTTCAAAATATGGGATTTAAAAATCAAAATTGACACATTTATTGAAATATTTAAATAGCGTATATAACTAGCTTTATTTTAAAATATTTTGAAATATTTTATTAGGTTTCTAGAAGTTAATTATAGAAGCTTTAAAAAATTTAAAATATTTTTAGTTTGTGACATTTTGAATTTTAAATGGTATTTATTTTATTTTATTTTTAATTTTAATTTTCAATAAAATTTTAGAAATTTTTAATAAAAAATTCATAAAAAGAAAGTATATATTATATTTATAACCAATGAGAATTAAGAAAAAGAAAATCAAAAAAAGATAGAATTGTATCTTCGGGAAGAAGATTGCTAAATTCCAGGAGATTTACAAGGACTATCTTATAGGCGAACACTTTTTCATTAAATACATTATTCGCACCAAATGGCTTAAATTATCACTTTATTGTTTTATTATTATTATTATTATTATTATTATTATTATTATTATTATTATTATTATTATTATTATTATTATTATTATTATTATTATTATTATTATTATTATTATTATTATTATTATTATTATTATTATTATTATTATTATTATTATTATTATTATTATTATTATTATTATTATTATTATTATTATTATTATTATTATTATTATTATTATTATTATTATTATTATTATTATTATTATTATTATTATTATTATTATTATTATTATTAGTATTAGTATTATTATTATTAGCAAAAATTTGCATTTAAATTGTTTTTAAAATTTGTCTTCTTTACTTTTTTAATTTCTCAGTGGCTAATGATTTTTCGAGATGTCTTACAATAAATTTTAAATTATTATTTTAATTTTTTTATTACACTAATTTACATTAATTTAAAAATTTATGATTTAGTTATTTAAAATCTATTACTTAATTTAAAAAATATTACACTAATTTACTTAATTTTAAAAAATAGGCCTTAATTTACTTAATTACAAAAATTTCACCTGACCATTGATTAATCAAAATGTCGGACCTTAAATTACCGTAGCTTTTTAACGAGGATTTGATTTTATTATGAAAATCCCTGAAACCAAAGAGAAACCCTCACAATAGTCTGAAAATATTCCCTGTGGCCCTCTGCAGTAATGGCTTCTTTAGCTAGGCTGGAATTTTGTATCAAAAATCACTGAAACCAAGGATACCCTCTCACTATTGTCAGAAAAATTTGATGTAAATAAAAAATACCATCTTTAGCATTCTCATCTTCCATTACACAGCTATTATCCCCTTGGAGCAGTGGCTTTTTAGCGAGTATTGTATAGAAACAGAAAAATATGATGCAATTAAAAAATACCCATTTGGAGCATAAACATTTCCATTACACTGCTAATATCTCTCTGGAGCAGACTGTCCGGCAGTCTCGTCTCCATTACATAGCTATTAGCCCGCTGAAGCACTAAATAAATTCTAGGAGGGGTAGGGGGTTACACCAAATGGTCTGCTCCAGATGGCCACAAACTACCTACTCCATTGTTAATTTTAAATTATTTCATTGTTTAATAAATGTATTGATTATGTTTCATTGTCTTTGCGGATCCATGGTTTTAAAGTGAATTTTAAAAAATAAGTAAATTTGATTTACCTAAATAGTAAATATTTTATTAAAAATTACTTAAAAATCAATAAAAATCACATATTTGGACTGACCTATATAATGATTTGACTGTAGCGATGGTTATTACCGGTTGCCATGGTTACATGCCCTACTTTTCATGACCTACATAAAAAACCTCAGATTTTTTTGGAAAAAAGCAAAAATCCTTAAGGTGGACTTGGCTTAACTGGCCTTTGTTTTGGCGACCCAAAATCTACCAATTGTGTTGTTTATTTAATTGTTTTACAGAACACGTGGAGTCAGAAAATCCAAAGTTAATATTTATTTAATTAAACTGAACAATTAATAATAAAATTAAACCCCCACCCATCCACTTTAAACATTTTTTTCAAACCAAATACCATATGGGTCATATTCCTCAATAAAATTAGCAAATTGATAATAAATTCTACTAAACTCTGGCGACCAAATTTTAACTGCATTATGAAATCAATAGTTCGAATTGAGGGACAAACAATGCTTCTGAGAACGAATAATGCTTAAAAATCAGAATGTTGAAGTACGAAACCATTAAAATGTTCTGAATATCCACTTATTATCACAGTAACCCCATACCTACACACAGCCAAAAACACTTCAGAGGCAATCTACAACTTTGTCAAGGGATTTACCAGTTTTTTGTCAAGTAATTACCAAAAATAATAACAATATATAAAATGGCCTTTAAATCATAAAAATAATATTGTTAGTAAATTTATAGGAATTTGTTTAAATGGATTTTTCTCATTAATTAGGAAAAATTAATGAAAATGAGTGCTTTATTGTTAGGAAATCATTTAAAATATATTAATAGAAATATATTTATATATGTAACTACTGAAACTTTAATACGATTTCTGATTGGAAGATTGTGGCAACGCGTGTGGAAATGCTAAACAACCATTGGGTGATATGAAATGCATTGTTTTTGAACAATTTATCATAATTTCCCAATGGGATAAATTCATTTATTGTAAATTTTCAAGTTGAATGAAGAATATATTACAAATTTATATATTGATTCAAATCTTGATAGAGATTAATAATGGAGGATATTCGATAAATTATTTAATAGACTTGATAAACAGTACCTGTACGGCATATGATAGTACTGGAGTCTGTAATTATCTTACATGGTTGTCATTTCCTAATTATCAGTTCGTTCAACAGTCCATTGCAACAATGCAAAATTCTTCGATTAATTGTCAAAACTTTTGCCTTACGATACCGAATTGTGTGATAGTAGTAGTCAACTATACAACCCAAGAATGCTCTTTGTTTTCCCGTGGTTTTTCGGCTTTGGAATCACCAAATGGAACTTCCATTTTGTTTTTGAGAGCTTGTTGCCAAGGTTAGAATGGATAGTTTTCATTGCTTCTATAATTAAATTAAAAATTTATATTCCATAAAGTTTCAGTGTAAAAAATTTTTTATCACAAATTTAATTCCTACTCAAATTGTAATTTGAGGAATTTAAATTTTGTTTTTTTCCAAAAATTTATTGTGGAATAATTTGTTTCTAATATCAATAACGTAAAAGGAAAAATACATTTTTAGATTTAAATTGCTTAGACTTATAATTAAATAAAAAAGATTAGAAAATTAATATTTGAGCATAAATTTGGTTCAATAAAATTCATTCTTGAATGCTAACACCGTAATTTTGAATATTGAACTTCCTCGTAGAGAGTTCTAATAAGCACTGAAAACTGTCAAATTGTATAATCATTCCATGTGACTGAGATAAGTAAAGTAGAGACAAAATTGAAATTATGCTGATCTAGTGAAATCTTACAGTGTCTGAGATTCGTTTTTGTTGGTCAAACCTGTAGTTGTTAAGCCGACGCTTTAGTATAGCTAATATAATAATAATAAAATATAAATGAATTATTTTTAATATAAAAAAAACCAATGAGTGAAGGGTACTATGTGAAGGGTACTAAAATATAAATTAAATTATTATTGTATGTTGTCTGTATATTGAAATCTTTGTTTATTCATTAATTATTTTTATAGTATTCGAAATATTGATTTTAAATGGATTCGATTAATACCAGAAGTTCTGGGGCTAATACATTATATAACATAAAGTAAAATTAAAATATACTCATGCCTCTTCGTTTTCTCATATCAACTTAAATATTCCCCACCATCCTTTAATTTTATAAGAGTTAACATTCGTGACCGGATCTTTAAAATGTAGTTTATAGTTTACCGATAAATGCACACAATTTTAGTTCGGAATAAGTTCAAGGTAGTAGGATTCGGTCCAATAGACAGGCTACCTATCGCTTAATATTATAGTTATTGGTTTTATAAAACGCTGTATCAACTCACATAAGGTCTCCATGTTTCGTTGCAAAACAAATTGGTCAAATCATGTTTTGGTCCAACGTCCTCTACCATCAAATAATCAAATTGCCGGATATCGTCGGCCACATAAGTATTTATACTTTTTCAAATCAAGGATTTACCTATTTACACAACCATTCTTTCTCCAACAATCATAAACTCCGTTTCACTAATTGTTAATAACGATCCCGAACAAATTTAAAATAAAAATTATTCCAATCTACACACAATAACTGAGTACGGTTTGTTGGAATATCTTGGAACCAAAAGTAAGTAAAAAAAGCAGTTTATTTTTAGAAAAGAAACTACCATCTTGTATAGAAATTTGTCTGCATTTTTTGGACTCTGAGAAAAAGTTTTTTTCAAGTGATTTTAATATAAATATATATCGCCATTCGTACATCTTTTTCACTATATATTTTGATAGCATCACTATCATCATCAGATTACTTATATTAACGACGGATGAATAATTATACAATATTGATAATTTATAAACAATTTATAAAATCTATAAATTTTCAAAACCTTTAAAATTTTCAAAATTATAAATAAAAATTTTCAAATAATTATTTTTAAAAAAATATTTTTCAACAAACAATTATTTAAAATTCTTTAAAAATATCAATTTTTAATTATTTTTTTTATTATTTAACATAACTATTATTCAATATGCATCAACATACAAAAACTTATTCATCCGTCGTGAATATAGGTAACCTGATGATGATAGTGATGCTATCGAAATATATAGTGAGAAAGATGTACGAATGGCGATTTTTATTAATAAAATCTTTACCGTGTTTATTTAAATAAATATATATATTTATGAAATAGAATAACTATGAATCAGTAAATATATCGATGTTTTTGATACTCACGAATTTTCGGTACTGCTTTTTTCAAGTGAATTTTTTTGAGTACTCAAAAAATTCACTTGAAAAAAGTTCATATAGGATATATATAAAATAAAATTCTGATAGCCAAATTAGAATGGTGTATTAACGAAAGAGCAAATTTTACTAGAAAATTGAGTACTTTGTTACGTTAATTGAAGAAGCGAATATCAAAATGTTCAATACATTAATAATACTCATTATCAGTAGCTCAATCAGGGATATGCATATTTGTATATGGCACCCATTTGATGAGATTCATTATTATTATTATTATAACTTACTATTTTTATTTAATATTGGAACATGTAAGTAAAAATGAAAGAATAAAAATATCAACAGGAGCTCTTTTTATATTTTGTTAAAACCCTTCCCAGTCTTTTGTGGTGATTGACAAAAGGACCGCTATGACCACATTCAGATAGAAAGTTTGGTTATTATTCTATGCCCGTTAAACAAGAAAATATAAATAGTTCGCAACGCCGATAAACGTACATATCAGCCAAGAAAAGGCTAGCGCATCAACTAATGATAAGCTCATATATTCAAATAATCGTACTTGCTACACGTGTATTATTTTTGGTTGTAGTGATATAAATGATTATTTTCCTTACAAACTTGAATAAAACATTTTTATGAAAAGTCTGTCTAGCTTGTCTCTGCCTAAAAATTACAGTGCAACTACCACAACAGCTTAAGAACAATATTTTTGAAACCAACGAAAATAGAGACACATAATGGGTGGGTGGACAGACAATAAATAATACAAAGGAAAGTGGTAATTAAAGGTTTCTTTTCCGACATTAATAATTACTTGCATATTACAGATATTTCTAATGAAAAATATTTCCAACGAGAATTAATAAAAGAAATAATAATAAAATAAAAAGTTATCAATAAAGGAAAGTTCATGCTGATGACTTGCTAAAATTTACCGGGCGACACTTTATAAATATATTTAGGACAGAAAGAAAGTTACAGAAGGAATGTTAGAAGATGAAATTAATATTTATCTGTATTTATATTTATCAATGTTTTTTAGTACTCAAACATTTATCTAGTCGTAAAATAAATGAAGATAAATGAAATTCTAAAGGAAATAAAAACAGATAAAAGATGAAAAAAAAAATCAGAATTTATGTCATAACGAATTTATTTTTTCATTTCTAACTTTGAATACTGGACATATTTAGGGACAAATGAGATTCCAAAGTCATTTTAATTAAATAAATTAAATAATTTTTATTTATATTCAATTTTTTAAAAAATCGACCAAAAAATACAATTTTCAAAAAATTAAAAACTAAATTTTTAAAATGTTTGAAGAATCTCATTTTTTGATATTTGCGTCCTAAAAATTATTTACTATTAATTGTTTTATATTAATTATTTATTAATTATTATTAATTGTCATTTAATCAAAAATTTATTTTTAATCAACTGTCGGAACATCCAGCCTCATTTTATATAAACATTTTGTGGATCTTTATACTGTAATATATGTGGACTTGTATAATATACAAATAATCATAGGGTTATAACTTGAGCCCTCTTCTCCCGTTTTATTTTCCTGGTGCTTTTTTTTGAAATTTAGTGTGTAGATAACATTTTTGCCGCCCGGGTTAAAAAACTTTGAAAAACGTCTCGCACTCATAAGGGTCTAAATTTTAGACTCTAAAATATCGTATATGGCAAAAATGTGATCTAAGTGTTTCTTTATTTTTTCTAAACAGTTTTAAGTTAATATTCCTATTTACTAATGTGATAATTCATAATTAATTTATCTAATAAATAACGTTAAAAATTAAAAATTAAGTTCTGATTTCAGCTGGAAAGAGCTAATTGGGTCATATATAGGAATACTATATTATAGGATGTTGTATAAATAATGTTTATTTTCCCGCTCATTCAAGTGCATTCTTATTACTTTAACAAAAACTTCCAAATTGTGAGTTCATTCAAATTTATGTCAACATTGACGAAACAAAAGCGTCATTTTTAAATTATCGATAAATAATGTCGAGAAAAGTTCAAAAACATGGCAAAAGAATTTGAAAAATCAATTAAGAAGACGATCTGAAATTCCTTTACGATTGCTTGAATTATACTACTGGAAAACTTGCACGTCTGCCTACCATTCATCCATCTAAAAGAAGTAAAGTAAAGATGTAGAGAAACAAAGTTCGAGTAACATATTTGAACTGTATGAGGAAATGGAAACAACCACTGAACATGACTCTGATTACCAAAATGAGGAAGTTGAAAATGTTAAAAAATATCACAGTACTATCTGGCTGCAAATTTAGTTGCCCGATATAATCTCTCAACACAGCAAGCATCAAGGTTCTGTCATAGATTAGTACAAGAAGGCGCAGATAATTTGGCCACTCCATTCCAAATAACATCTGGAAAAGAATTATCAAAAATAGCGAAAAGAAAATCGTCAAAATAAAAGAAATCCTTACCCGGGAATATGATTTCTGTCTTCAATTCGATGGAAAGAAGATGACAAATAAAGAATATGAAGTTGTATGTCTACGAAGTTCCTCGAGATGTTTGAACCTGTGAATTCTCATTTGCCAAAGTGGTTAAGCAGACGTTATTTTTGATTCCATGACGAATTTGTTAGACAATTTTGACGCTTCGAAAAATATTAAAATGATCGTGTGTGACACGACATCTGTTAAGACAGGCCTACACAATTGGATTGCCATTCGAATTCAAAGAGAGTTCCAAAGGAAAAGAATAGAAAAACCACAGTATATCGGTTGCCAAAACCATGTACTTGACCTGATTATTCACCATTTGCTTGATTATTTAAAAAAGGTCATAACCCTATTGTATATGACGTAATCGGTTCCACGACAATTCGTCTACAGACTTTTGGTAAACGATACTTCGTCTACCGACACTAGGTCTACAGACTTTTCGTCTAAAGACTTTTGGTATCGTTTACCAAAAGTCTGTAGACGAATTGTCGTGGTAGACCAAGTGTCGGTATACAAAGTGTCAGTAGACGATATGTCGTCGACCAAAAGTCTGTAGACAAATTGTGGTGATACTGACATAATCTATTTAATTTTGCGGAATTGATAGAGAAAAAATAATTATTTTTAAATTTAATAAACTTCAAAAGCTGGTAAAAATTATTCAGTTTTATAATTTTTAAATTCATATTTTTACCAAATAATATTTAAATAAATAAAAATTTTAGAAAGATATATTAAATATAAAATTCGTAACATTAAAAGTATAAATATTTTGTACAATTTGGACGTAATAAAATTTACGGTAAATCAAAACTGTTGAAAAATTTTGCATTATATAAAATGATTTTCAATTTTCATAAATAAAATATTAGAATAAAAATTTGATTTTTTAAAATTATTTCTGGGAAGAAAATTTCTTGCTGGGACAATCTGTTGAAAAAATAATTATTAAAAATATTTTATCAAAAATTAATAATCTTTAACTACAGGAAACTCTCGAATGACGAAGCAAATTATGAGAGATTATAGGAGACAATTTTCACAAGTTATTTTCCCAATTATTTAACCAAAACAAAATGAATTTTTAACAATGTAATTCAAGTGCCGCTATATTCTAGGGTTGTCTATATTAATATTATAACAGCAATTGCCTTTACATTTTTATCAATTTGCCTCTTGACATTTATGTATTTTTAGAGTATTTAGGTATAAAGAGATCCAATTTAACGCAATGAGTTATTAGAGTCATTTTTGAGTTGTCAAAATTTTGTAGTTTCATCGTAAATTTTCTTAAACCAAGATTTTGCACAACTTTGCATTTATCATAATAGATTTTCTTGCATTTCAATGTTCTTGCTATACTGGATTTCAATTGCTCTTCATTTACAGCATTTACCTTTTGTTTCTACTCTTTTTTCTACAGATTTTTCATCTCTATCTTTTTTAAATTTTTCTAATATTTAAACAAATTCTATTGACAACCCGTATTGGCCAACCATGATAATTACTGTTCATCAATATTTCCCATTTATCCTGTTTCTTTTACATTATTTGTCATTTGTATAATTTTTAATAATAACAATGTAATAATAATGTAATAATAAAGTAATAACAATGTTCTTTCCTCAGTTTTCATTTTTGCTTATCAAATTTGTACTAAAAAATTAATTCCGACCTTTTCCTCATATTTTCTTGTTTTGTTTAATCGAACAAACTTTTTTTTTCATATTTCATTTAAAATTAATTAATATTTATTTCCTCTTTTAATTTGTTTTGTCTGTTACCCTCAATTATTTTATTATATTTTTAAATAACCTCAACAATTATATAATAAATATTATAAACTAAGCAAATTATAATCGTTTTGAAAATTGGAAGCAAGTGAGAAAAAGAAAAAAAATTCATTAATAATTTATTGTTTTTAAAATATTCTTTATTCATTGAATAATTTATTATTATCATTTTACCTTTTTGATTAGTGAATGAATTTATAAAAATATATTCTTGTTACAATAAATTCATTAAAATCTAGTAAATTTATTATTCAGTAAATATTTTAAAAGTTCAGTAATTTAATTTAATGCTCGGCAATTTAATTAATTTTAAAGTAATTAAAAACTATTGTATAGTAGAATATTTAAAAATTCGTTTAAAATGTTCTTTTATGCGTAATGATTTAAGTACTTAAGACTTTATAAATTTATTATTTTTACAGATTAAATATCATTCAGCCATTTAAAAAATAAAAAATAATTTTAAATTTGATGGCCTTCATATGAACCTTTATATGGCCTTATATATGAAGTGCCTTTATATGAATCTGACGCAGATGATACTGTTAAAAATGAAAAAAAAGAAAAAATGATCGCAAAGATGTTGTTTAGCTAATGGGTTAAATGAAAAAGTGTTTATTAACCAAGAAAAAGGTATTTAAATTTATAGACTCTGAAAATTCCTGGAGTTGTAGATATTCTTACGATACTATTGATGGTAAAAAAGTATAATTTCGATGAAATAAAATAAAAGCTCGTGGTGACAAATGTGAAGCTAAAATTTATTTATTCTATTATCCAACAAACAATGATATTATTTTATTTCGTTCAGACTCAGCTCATACTCACAATAACTTAAATACAAAAAGTTCAAAAATATCAAACAATTTAAAAAATGAAAAAAAATGACATGAAATTAAAATCAAAAGTGATTCTAGAGATATGATGAGATACATAACAAAGATTTTATAAAAATGTGAAAATTAAAAATTATATCAGTAAGTACAAGAAAGATAAATATGGTTCAACCACTATCAGTCTTGGACAGCTTGAACAATGGTGCATAACTTTATCTGAAATACCTGATTCTGAAGTCGAATGGTTTGTAGTTAACCATGAAATAATTACGAAGAAAGTGACAATGAATATGGAGACGATGAAGATATTTATGGACGTGATGACGAAAGCACGTCTAGTTTTTTTATTTTTATCTCAACAAAAAAACTTAAAGTTTGCTACGAATTCATTTAAAATTCACGCATACGCTACTTATAAATTTGGTAAGTAAGGCTTTCCAATTCTGATTCTTGACACAACAGATTTGGATCGTCATATTCATCCGTTCGGTATGACTATTTCAAGATGAAAAACCTTTGAACAAGTTTTTTATTTGCAAACATGTCATCGGGATATTAATTCGTTTAAAATACTGTAAGCCTCCACCACCTGCAAAAGATGTTCCAAATGGAGAAAAACGTAAAAGAGGAAAACCAAAAGAGGCAACAAAGGCACTTTGAAGGATTAAAATTTTTTAATTTATTGAAAATTAATATTTAAATATTAATACCTAACAATATGGTTTTTTTACTGAAAATGTTTAGAATTTGTACTGAAATTATTTGTTTTTTTACTTGAAAATTTATATTTTTTTACTAAACATTTTTTATTTTTTACAAAACAAATTATTATATATACTGAAAAAATAAATGAAAATGACTGAAAATTTAATAAAAAATGCTAAACATTTAAATAGTAGAGAATCTATTGTTAGATGATAACAGATCAATAAATTCTTAAGGATAATCACAACTTTGCGTTGCTGTTTTTATTACAAGGTCATTGCAAAAATTTCTTATTAAACATTTATATCAATTTTGTTTTGGATCGATTGTGAAAATTAATGTATCAGTTTTACTGATCCTGAATCAATTTTGTTTACTTTTATAAAAAGATTTCAATCTTATCCAGATATTATTTTATTAAGATTCTAATGAAGACTCTAATTTGTATAATTAGTTTTGAATTCCGTAAGCTGGTGCTTGGATTTGGTATATTTATGAAATGTTCATTAGGAACAATATTAATTTATTAAAAGAACCTAAAGCATATGTTAGATGAAAACACAGCTTTATTTTATTATGTGGCCCTCCTCGTCGTTCAGCGAATTTTACTTAAATTTAATTATTCAAAATAATAGAATAAAAGAAAATATATTAGTTAATTAATCCGATTTGGCTCACGATTCAAAAGCGTATGTAATAGGAAATCAAAATTCAAAATATTTAAAATGGTTTTAATTGAACCATTTTTTGGTTAACTATATATTTTAGCGTATGCTTAGCGGATAAGAAATCAAAAATTGCGAAAATATTTTAAAATTCAGAAGCGAAAATGAGTTGTTAAACAGTTCTCGTTTCCAAAATGAACCCACTATACCAAAAACCTGGACGTTAAACTTGACCACCATAAAATGTTTTGGTTAAACTTTTAGTTGAAAAACTGGAACTTGTGATATTTCAATGTAAACTAACCTGCTTCCTAAAGATGAAATATGCCCTTAAATTAGCGAATGATATGAATGGTAGCAAAATTACGTAAAATTTCAATTGTATTCAATCAACTCCGACATAGGTTCAATCACGACATGAATATTTGATAAACATTACACGTTAAATTAAATACATTTATTTGGTGGTGACTGGCCAAAGTAAGTTATAAAAATTGTTAACCTGTTTTTATTTTTTAAACGGAAATTACTTAAATGGGAAACTGATCTATTAGTCTTTTTTAATAGTTTTCATTCTTCTCCCGGTCATATAAAATGACATTCCTAAAATACATTTAGTAAATATTTTAGTATATATATATATATATATATTTTTCTATTATTTATTTTATAATTGTATATTTAAGTCTAGTTATATTCGCATGTTATGCATTATTTATTTTTATCATTAATATTATTATTATTCTATTGAATGTTCTAAATCTGATCATGTCAGCCAGAATGTTATGTTAATTTTTCAATAAATATTGTTTTGACTTTGAATTTTTGAAATTTATTTTCGTTTATTTCTTTGAAAAAGACTCAATAAATATATAGCTTAATCAAGATTCACCGAAAAGACCGTTTTAAAAATGTGCTGTGTAATGTAATCGTATTGGGATATTTATATTATGTTAACCCGTTTAATTAATGCGTGTGAATGCTTGAATGTTTAATTGATTATCTTGATTTTTAGGGACATCAGGTTATGTCATTGCATATTATTTATCCCAATGATGCATGTGCTGTACACACACATAAAATCTACTTTTCATGAATAAAATTTTAAATTTGTTGTACGGCTAAATAACTTTAAATATATGTGAGAAGTCAATACGGTTTCATATTTAAATAAATTGTCTAATAAATTTGAAGCTGTAAAATGAGCATGTGAAGGAAAACAAGAATCATTTTAATGTGATTTAATTTCAGAGATACTTGAGAAAAAAGTTATGTATCTGGATCACCGCAATTTCCAAATATTTTTCGTAAAGCAGCATTTGTAGACCACCATTTCGTATTTCCAATTGTAGATATAATCGTTGTTGTATACTGTCGAAGCACGGTCATTCTTTTATATCCTCGTAAAAAATTATAATTTCGGCTAGGAGACCAAATAAAGAAATTAATTTTATGGTTTCAGACGTTACGTTTTTTAAAATTATATTTATGTGAATAGCATCAAACATAGCATAAATACAGTAACCAATACTCCTGTAATATAGTGTCAACTTTAAAATATTTGTTCGTATTTATTCTGCTTTTCAGGCACTTTCATGCTTCTTACGAAGATCTTTTAACTTTTCCTAATTCCAATTTTGATGAAGCCATGGGAATATTTCATTCTGAATAACCTAAAAATAATATTTAATATTATATAGATAATTATTAAGTCAATTACTTCGACTGACCATTTGGAATAATTCTCATAAAAGATTTGAAAAAATCTGCTTCATATAAATGAAGATCGAAAAACATTTTGAAAAATAGATAAAACTAAATTCCAGGAAATTGACAAGAGCTATCTTAAAGTCGAAAGTTTTTTTCATTTGTGTTAAATATATTATTCGCAGCAAAAAGTTTAAATTATCATTTAATTGTTTAAAATAATAATAATAACAATAATAATACAGACTTATTAATTATTATAGACAAAAATATTAATTATTATAGACAAAAACATTAATATTTATAGACAAAAATATTAATTATTATAGACAAAAATATTAACATTTATAAACAAATATATTAATATTTATAAACAAAAATTTAATGTTCATAGACACATCATTAAAAATTAACGACCAAAATATTCTTTATATATACAATCTTAATTGCCATGGGCGTTCAATTGTTATATTTCTAAAATGTTACTTATATCTATGCCGCTGACTTAAATATATTATATATAAGCCTCTTTACAAAAACTGTTTCGAATAATATAGAAAAGTACTACAACTAAAAGTAGCCATTTAATTGATTCATTCATTCATTCATTAAAAAGCCGTTCCACTAAAAGCCCTATTCATATAGGATCGCATATTCATATAAATGCACTAAAATCAAGATCATTATTCATTTCATCGATAACTGCTTCAACATAAAACTTCAAAGTATTTGCGTTGGTTGCTCGTGGTCTCTTCGTAAAACCTATTCTTCATAACGCTAAATATTTCCTCAATCGGATTGAGCTCTGGACTGTAAGGTGGAATGTAGTCAAATGACACACCATTTTGTCGAAAAAAAGTCGAAACGAGCTCGGTTTTATGAAACCTTACATTATCCATTAATACCACGTGATTTGATTTAATAACACCCAGTGCAATACATTCCCGCAAAAAATCAACCATCAGTGAAGAATTATAAGCACCTTGTATTATTTTTTTTATGTAAAATCGCATTTCTCGAAATTAACGCTATAATTGAGGTGTTTTTCCCTCTTGCTGTTGGAACGACTATTCTTGCCGGCGTGTTCTTCGGACTGTAGCCATAATTTCTTGTACAATGGAGATTCAACCCGGTTTCATCAAGAAACAACAAATCTTCATCATATTTGAGCCTATACCGAATTGCATAATTTTTGCGTGTGTTGATAACTTGACTGGAATTTTTTCGTTCTACAATCTTTACTAGTCGCTTTTTAGTTAATTCCAGCATCTTTAGATGATTTGAAATCGTAGGTTGACTTAGACGAATGCCTTGTATTTCAAGGCAGTGTGACATCCCTCGTTGGGTTAAACTGGGATCATTTGCAACAATTTCGGCCAGTGTCACTTGTTGGGTTGTCAATTCTGCTCTTTTGGCGACCCGGTGGTTTTATGAGTGTGCCCAGGTCCGCTTCACTACCGGTATATGAAGATAGTCTTTCAATCCACCTGTAAACAGTTTTAGATGAAAGATTTAAATCTTCCGTTATGTTCTTGGCTGTTCTTCCCCGTAAAAGCATGTTACGCATATTTCTCAGTGTTTTCTACCGTTACTGTTGTTCTTCTTTTAGGACCATCCTGGCTTGTTTCAGAGTTTTCAATGTTTGTGCGTAGAAATGTCATGTGATGGGTTTTTTTAATTGAAAATAGTAATAATACACCCCAATCAATAATAATTGACATTAACTATATTTATCTATATTTTCACTGAATTCATAATGTATTACACATTAAATGAATGTTTTTAGTCTATAGTTGTTTTTTGTCGATGCGTGTTATTATTTTTGTCTATGGTTATTAATATTTTTGTCTATAAATAATAATATTTTTGTCTATAAATATTAATATTTTTGTCTATAATAATTAATATTTTTGTCTATAATAATTAATAAGTCTGTAATTAGTATTAATGTATGATTAAAATAAATGATTAACAAAGACATGACAAATAAATACATTAAAATATATAGATGTATTTATTAAGTCATTTTTAGAGATATAGTTCCTTCATGAAATATTTTCGTTTTATGATACTCGACAACAGGAGTCGCCAACCTATGGTACGCGGTGAAGCTGTCAATGACACTATACACTACTATAATGTGGTCTGGGTAATCGCGACTCTTATACTGCTAAAGGCGGTTTCACATATATTCTCTAATATTATTAGATAAAAACATATATTTGTAAATTAATGCATTTCGGTCTGTTGTGATACCAGTAGAAACGTGTACTTTTTAGTGTTGGTTTTTACAACTGATATATAAAACCAGGCCCGGTTTTAAGTGTAGGCAACGGCGATGGCACTTTTCGAAGGCGGCATTTGTACAAAGAGATTTCCAAACTGAAGATGCAACCACATTTAGTAACAACAATGATAAATGTGAAGCTATAAAACGAGCTTTTTTTGGTTATAAGAAACAAGCATCAGAATGCAGTTTTATAATTGCTCTTTATATGGCTGCCAACGCAAACCATTAATACATGGTGAATATATAAAGGAAATCTTTATTAAAAGTGCTAAAAATTGATCAGCGATTTGCCTAATTAACATGCAATATTATCAAGAATTGGAGAAATACCATCTTCAGCAGGATCAACATTGGTGAATGCATTCATTGGAGACTGTTGAAAATCGGTGATAACGGTTTGTGGTTGCAATCTTGGTTCGATCTTTCCTAACTTCGTTAACAGTGCCGCGTACGTAACTTCCAATTTATTACAGAGTAAAGCGAATACCCAAGAAATATTTATTCCATCACAAGTTCCATGAATGATGTACAGTTGAGTATATCCATCTTGACTGACCTTGAAAGTGCCGTCGGCGAACCATACCCTGCATCCGCTAAGATCTTCATTGGCTGCAAATAGTAGGAAGTCGATGTCATGTCGTAGGAAAGGAAAACCGTTCAACGTAATTCGAAGCTCAGTTGGAAGATTATCATTGACTTGAGGTAGAAACTGATGTTGCGTTTCTTAGTTTCAGTTTTCGGTACCGATTCTTGTCGAGCTGGACTCAAATTTTTGACCGCTGACTGAACGATCACTCTTGCCGGTTCTTCAGTTTTGTTTACACGTCGTTTGATGGTTGATTGCACTCGAACCTTTTCACGTTGACCAGTAGATGCTGCCTGAGAATGTTGAGATGGTAGTTTTAACATTTCTCTAATAGCGGTATGACAAAGGCCTTTGCAGGATCAATCACAGCATCTCCATATTGCCATCTGTTCAGTTTTTCTCTCCGTGTGATAAAGGTAACTATTGTATACCAACATTCTTTTATTTTTTTCTGATTCCAAAAATTCTAAAGCCATATCTATGTGTTGCAAAGTTCTTTAAATATTCTAAACAATAATTTAACTCGGAAAAGAGAATAAAGCTAAACATTTTCCAGGGGTTTATATATGTTGGAATCATATAGTTCAATAACGTGGGAGGAGTAGTTTGAAAATGTGACGCACTGAGCGTGCATATTAAATAGAACACGTGATTCAGTTTTCTAACACACAACTGTGGATTATTTCTTTTTGGTGACCTGAAAGTAGGCTGACTGCGTCTATATTATTTTATTTCATTTAATGTCTATTTCGGAACTGAAACGCCGATATATACATGGTCACTCCGTCTCTAGTCACTGTTAAATGTAACAAGGTTAACAAATAATTACCTATTAAGACTGTCTGGATTGAATCGATAAATAGTTACAAAATACAAAAATTATTCTTATTCAGTTATGGTATAAATTATAATTATTAAATCTAATAGTATTATTAGTATTATTATCAATAGTATTATTATTATTTTTATTATTATTAATATTATTATTTATAATAATTATTATTATTATTGTAAATATTAGTGAAAAACCTAAAATTTTTTTACACTCATACTCAACCTATTAAACTTTATTATTATATTCATGTCTTTGTTAATCATGCACGTTTATTGCAAAGTATTTGTTAATTATGCACTTGTATTGCAAATTTATTAGTCATACCATGATATTATAAAATATTTATTTTTACACACTCAACCCATTATTATTATTATTTATTATTATTGCAAGTATTAGTGAAAAACCTAAAATATTTACACACACAAGTTATGGGGTCGAGTGCTATGGGTACAAAATTATTATGTGTGTGTAAAAATATGAAATTTTATAAAAATCATGTAAATTTCTTTAAAATTTATGAAAAATATGTGTGTGTGGTATGGGGTACAGAATTATTATGTGTGTGGAAAAATATGAAATTTTATCAAATACAATTAAATTTCTTTAAAATATCTATGTGTGTGTTATGGGTTAGTGTATGCGTGTGTGTAAAAATATGAAATTTTACCAATTTCTTTAAAATTTATGAAAAATCTATGTTTTTGGGTTCATTGCTTTTGTATTGTTTAACACGGGTATATATACTCTGAGTTTATCTTGCAAGATTTTTTGTCCCCCTATGGGTAATGGTCACACTCAACATGTTGCAAGGGTACCGCTCACAAGGGTATTATTATTATTATTATTATTATTATTATTATTATTATTATTATTATTATTATTATTATTATTATTATTATTATTATTATTAATATTACTAATATTATTATTATTATTATTATTATTATTATTATTATTATTATTATTATTAATATTATTATATTTATTACCACAAGGGTACTTCTCACATGCCTCAAATGGCATATTATCAAATTCTGACCAATCAATTAAGGGGTAGAACAATAATATATTACGTTGCGGTATTTTTTTATTTTATTTTTTTTTTATATTTTAAAAACAAAATTTGACACCATGCTAAATACTGCTCACACTCAACATGTATCAAATTATTACATATCTTCGAGATATTAAGTTCGAAATCGAATATCCGGAAGAAAATGGATCCCTCAATTTATTGGATTTGAGAATTAAAATAGAAGAAAATACTCCAACATACGGGTTCTACAGAAAACCAGCTTGCAAAGAAATATTTATGCACCAAAGATCAGCGCTTCCATACTTACAGAAAGTATATGTCATAAGAAATGAGAAACGAAGAATAGCCAATCGATGCACGGAGAAAAGCGAAAACTTTAAAGAACAATCAAATTTCAATAAAATCCTACACCGAAACGGATACCAAGGTGAGGACATTGAAAGAATGAATTCTACCCCAAAAAGATCTAGGGAATTAACACAAAAGAAGAAGAAATATTTCTATCTGAATATCCCATTCACCAGTGACATACTCGACTTCAAGATCCTGAAAGAACTGAAACGTACTGGTCTTCCAATTCGGATAGCACATAAATCTTGGACATTGAGAAGGGCTCTGGCAGGCAACATAAATAGAGAAAACAATTGCACAATGAAAAACTGCCAGATACCGAAAGATATGTGCTTTGAAAAAAACATCGTCTATTGCATCACGTACAATGTATCCAATGAAATCTACATTGGAAGTACCCTCAGGATCTTGCACCAAAGAGTTAAAGAAAATCTAGATTCTGGTGGAACATCCTCGTTGGGCGGACATCTCCGGCAGTGTCAGCCAACAGAGAAAAGAAAAAAATATTTCAATAGAAATCATAGCTAATGGAAACATCAAAAAGAAAAATGTCAGATTCAAAGAAGCAATTCTCATCATAAACAGTCAGCCAAATATCAACACTAAAGAAGAAATCAATGAAATCATGAATTTGATCTGTTGTCATTGACCTTGAGAATAACTGACAATATATAAAGAAATTAAAAAAATATAATAAATTAAAAAGTAATAATTAGAATAATATAGAAAATTTCAAAAAATAGGATTTGAAAATCAAAATTGACACATTTCTTGAAATATTTAAATAGCATATATAAGTGGTTATTGGAGGCTTTATTTAGAATATTTTCAAATATTTATTAGGCTTCTAGAAGATAATTATAGAAGCTGTATAAAAAAATTTAAAAGTTTTAAGTTTGTGTCATTTTGAAATTTTAAATGTAAAAATTTTAAAAGTTTTTAATAAAAAAAAATTCATTATATTTACAACCAATGAGATTTAGGAGAAAGGAAATAAAAGAAAGATTGAAAGGTATTTTGGGGAAGAGCATTGCTAAATTTCAGGAGATTGACAAGGACTATCTTATAGGCGAACATTTTTTCATTAAATACATTATTTGCAGCAAAAGGCTTAAATTATCATTTTATTGTTATCATTTTAAATAATAATAATAATAATAATAATAATAATAATAATAATAATAATAATAATAAAAATAATCACATATTAAACATATACATCCGTATTAAACAAAGTATGAGCTTGATTAACAAAGACATGTAATACATATCGAATGTGATTGTATGTGTAATTATTGCTTCTTCTTGACAATTATCTGTACAGGCACAGACACACACAAATTTTTCATAAATCTTTTCTCTACCCCATAGCAAACACGCAGTAAACATAGATTTTTTAAAGAAATTTACATGATTTTTATAAAATTTATTATTTTTGCCTATTACACACACATACAATAATTCTTTACTCCATAGCACAAACATAGACGTTTCATAAATATTAAAGAAATTTACATGATTTTTACAAAATTTCATATTTTTACACACACAGACAGTAATTTTCTACCCCATAGCACACACACAGTAAACATAGATTTTTTAAAGAAATTTACATATGTTTGGTAAAATTTCATATTTTTACACACACATAATAATTCTGTACCCATAGCACACACACATATAAATTTTTCAAAAAATTTAAAGAAATTTAAATGATTTTTATAAAATTTATTATTTTTGCCTATTGCACACACAATCACTTAGAAATATTTTTCTACCCTTAAGGTGTGTAATACTAGCATGTAGACTTTTGAATGATATATATTATATATTATATAACTTGTGTGTGTAAATATTTTAGGTTTTTCACTAATACCCCAAATATCTACTACTACCCCAATAATCATCAAGGGTAGTTTATGCTGTCCAGTTGCATTCACACACCCCATTACAGTAATCCGTTCTTTGCTGGATTTTTTACCTGGTGCAGATTTTTCTTGATTGGTTACTAAAGTTTTGGAATTCAAATTTT